>JASPKZ010001517.1:0-23024 GCA_030220185.1 Diploptera punctata
AATCTAGTTTTGGTCACTGTTTTTGTACATTCTCAAATGCTGTTCATTTCACAACTGACTTCCATGGTCTTCTCTCCTGCAGACGACCTCCGCACCATCTATGGATTGATTTGGAAGTTCGTCGGTCAGCACATCAGATGGCACGGAGGGCAGTCTGCAGGAGAGGAAGACCATTGGACCATCAGTTGTGAACGTGAACAACATTGAGAATGTCACAAATACAGTGATGAAATCTAGATCTGCGAGGGAGTTAAGAAGTATGAGGTGAGTCAAGAAACAACTCAACAAAATTAAAATGAAATTTAAACTTATAAAAAACAAGTAGTAATAAGATGATTTTTTTTATTAATCATTTCCTACACCCTCAATGACAGATAAATTATATTTGAAGAGAAAAAATTTAATATAAATGTAGTTTTTAATACAAGTATTGCAGCCATTGGCCATGTCATGTTTTTGATCTCATAGAAAAAAAAAACTTGTAATAATCATATTGGTTTGTCTAGTTTTCAAAGTACTTAAAACTGAATCATTTACAAAACAAATTGCCAAAATTGTGTTTAACATAAATAATACAATAGGAACCTACAACTCGATGCTATTCTTTTTGCAAGACGATTTGCTCTCCTGGCACTTTCCGAAAATGATTCGGCAACGAGCAATTTATATTTACAAAAAAAAAGGTGCCAAATTTAATATGGAAATATCAATTAACAAAACTACAATTATGGCCTTTCATGAGAAGGAACCCCATACAAAGTAAAATCTGTCTCCAGAATAACATTTTAGAGAGCTCTAATCAATTCAAATATCTTGGATATTATCTCTCTATCGGGATGAAAAGATATCCCTGAAAAAGTTACTAGTTTAATAAAAGTTTAGGAATTATTAACAAGTTATGAAACCATCCCTTGTACAAAAAACAAACCAGATTACGGTTATATAACACTTTGGCTAGATCAGTATTAAACCTATGGTAGTGAAGCATGGACACTAAAAAAGACAAAATGAAAGCAGAATAACGGCTTGTGAAATGAGATTCATGCGAGGAACAGCGGGGTTACACCAGATGGGGATCTGAAAAGGAAACACCGATATCTTAAAAGAATTGAAGACTACGCCAAATTTGGAATATATTAAACAAGTACCAACTAAATTGAGAAACACCATCTTGAAAGAATGAGTTCAAATCGGATCCCCAAAGCTGTTTATAATTATATACCAGAGGACGAAGATCACTGGGCCATCCTATGAAACGCTGGAGGGAAAATTTGTATAGGATCGTAACAGGCCTTGGCCTAATACTTGGAAGGAAGAAGAATGAAGACAAAATAAATGTTTCTAAAATATACTGCCTTGTATTTCTCAGAAAAATGATTATCCTTCTTTCAGGCAGAAGTTACTAACAACATCCATTATTTTGGTTATTTTAAGAAATAATACAAGTCTACATGGCAAAACTTCACAATTATGATGAGAAATATAACTACAAAGTGTTATTAGAACAAATTATTTAGTTAAAGTTCATCATTGTTGCATAACAGACTTCTGAAGTTTGATTAAATTTTAAATCGCTGTATCTCAAAACAACAATTTTGGATATTGAGTTTGTATTTTTTCCTGATGTCCGCGCAGTAGCCGAGCGGTTAAGGTAGGAGGCCCTTGGCACAGAACTACGGGACTTGCACTGGTTCGAGTCTCCATGGGGGAAGAAATTTTCTCATGGTATTTCGGCCAGTATGGGACCGGTGCCCACCCAGCATCGTGAGGCAATTGGGTAGCTACAATAAGTAGCGGCTCCAGGTTGAGGAACCAGCTATAACGCCTGGGGACTCGACATGCTAACCACATGTCCACCCCTACACTGGCTGTTGAATCATCTATCTCTGTGATTGACACATGAGGATGTGAAAGGGCCAGCAGCCGGCTGGTAAAAGGGCAACCGCTGAAAAGTGGAAAGACCCTCAATCGAATCGAATTTTTTCCTGATGATTTTAAAACAATTTTGGACTTAGTGAAAATCTGCTAGAACGATGATAATATTGTTCTTTCTGAGATATAAGGATTTTAATGTTTCAAAAAAATTATAAATACTAATTAGACAGTGTTGCTGTTAATACATTGTGGTGTGGTATATGTTTAACTCATCCACTGGCACATTTACACATGGTTTTATGGATATTTGAATACATTAATTTTCTTTTGTATGGAAGGTATCTCATCTTTTATATATCAAATTTGGGAATTTTTAACATTATGAGGTTCAACTCATAAGAATTAAATGAATCGTGATTTCTTCTTACCTCATACTTCTATGTTTTTTAAACACAGCACTGCAAGTATCAGTGACCCATTGTCCACCATTGTCAGCTGTATCACGACAATGGGTTTGCTGATACTGCAGTGTTGTGTTTAAAAAAAATAGAAAGTATGAGGTAAGAAGAAATCACGATTCATTTAAATTCTTAGGGTATCTCATTTCTTAACACAATGTGGCTTATCATGTTACATGCCCTATTGCACCTTCAATTATATGAGGAAATATCACTGTGAAGTTAATTTAAAATTCAAAACTAAAATTCTCTACACCTCACCTCATATCCTGTCTTCTTCTTAAACCGGTTTCATACCCTAAATGGTTACATCTTCAGTAGTATCTTGATAGAACATTGGTCATGAAACACCACCAAGATTGTAAACTATTTAGGTTACGAAACCGGTCTAAAAAGAAGACAAGATATCTGATGAGGTGTATTTTTTATTGTATTGTAAGCCTAATATTGTCCTTTACAGAGATTTAGGCGCTCTCCCCATACAGGGAAGAATTGAACCATACTAATTTAGTTACACTTGTGTTCGTATAGATGTCATTTTGAGTGGTCCGTGGTCAGCGTTCCACCTCATACTGACATCTAGGAAACCAAGGTAGTACTAAGGACGGAAAATTCGGGCAAATTTTGCTTAGAGGCCTTTTCATTCAGGCTTAAGGATTTTTTATTCGAGCCTGAAAATCTTCAGACTCGGGACCCACGGCTTAAAGTTCCTCCCGGAGGACTTGCTCCTTAGATTTTTTTTTCCGTCCTAAAAAAATCCATCGCACCCCGGCTGGGTTTTGAACCCGCAACCCCGGGACGCAGAGGCAAGGACATAACCACTGTCCAATCACCGCGGCCGAGTGATGAGGTGTAAAGAATTTTTTTTAAATTTTACATCATTTCCAATTCAATTTCATAAGAAAAATGTACTATGCCCTCCCCTACACGATAAGAGATTCAAAATAATATAATCTAAAGAATCATTTGGTTTAATAGTTTTTAGGTCCATGATTTTCATTCTCTGCCCTACCCATCTTCAACCATTTAAAATTGAGTGTTAATTCTTGCGTGTGATTTGCAGGTTTACTTCTGTCAGTAGAACACATTCTCAGCTTGCTCAGTTTGTAGGAGAGGTACAGAGGAGTCCATATGCTGAGCAGATTCGTCTTGTTTCCTTGGCCCTAGGCAGAACTACTGTATCAACAAGACAGTTCAGAAGCTTAAGAATTTGTCCCTTATAAATGAACAGTAAGTCAAAGTGTATATATATATATATTTCTTCTTCTTCCTTCCAAATATTAGGCCAAGGCCTGTTACGATCCTATAGAAAATTTTCCCTTCAGCGTTTCATAGGATGGCCAGAGATCTTCGTCCTCTTGGAATATAATTATAAACAGCTTTGGGGATCCAATTTGAACTCATTCTTTCAAGATGGTGTTTCCAATTTAGTTGGTACTTCCATATTTAAAGAGAAAAATTATATACGCGCAGAACCGGGACTTGAACCCGGGATCCTGGTCTTGAGCGTATAGTTTTCTCTTTAAAATATGATTTATCCATCATTGAGTGTATGTATAAATAATAATAAAAACATCATTAGTTGGTACTGTTTAATATATTCCAAAATGGCGTTGTCTTCAATTATTTTAAGATATCCGTGTCCTTTTCCGAATCCCATCTGGTGTAAACCGCTTGTTCTGCGCATTGAATTTCATTTCACAAGCCGTTATTCTTGCTTTCATGTTGTCTTTTTAGTGTCCATGCTTCACTACCATAGGTCAACACTGGTCTAGCAATGCGTTATATAAACTTAATCTGATGTTTTTTTTTTGTACAAGGGATGGTTTTCATAACTTGATTAATAATTCCCAAACTTTTATTATAACTAGTAATTTTTTTCGGATATCCTTTTCAATCCCAGATAGAGAGATAAAATAAAATATATATTTAAATTGATTAGATCTCTCTAAAATTTTATTCTGGAGACAGATTTTAACTTAGTATGGGGTCCTTCCCATTAAATGCCATAATTTTAGTTTTGTTAATTGATATTTCCATAGTAAATTTGGCAGCTGTCTTTTGTAAATTATAAATTGATCTTTGCAAATAATTTCGGAAAGTGGCCAGAAGCGCTAAAATCATCTGCAAAAAGAATAGCATCGAGTTTGAGGTTCCTATTCATGGGTTATATATAAGTTTGCGGAATGATTAAAAATCAGTTTATGAACCATCCTTGTACAAAAAAACACCAGATTACTTTTATATAACACTTGGCTAGCAAGTGTTGACCTATGGTAGTGAAGCATGGACACTTTAAAAAAGACAACATGAAAGCAGAATAACGGCTGTGTGAAATGAGAATTCATGCGCAGAACAGCGGGTACACCAGATGGGATCGGAAAAGGAACACCAAATATCTTAAAAGCATTGAAAGACTTAACGCCAATTTGGGAATATATTAAACAGTACCAACTAATGATGTTTTTTATTATTGATTTAATATTAGTTCTCAATGAAAGATAAATTATATTTGAAGAAGAAAATTTTCGCCTAGACCGAGAACTCGAACCCGGACCTTTGGCTTGCTGGGCCAATGCTCTACCAACTGAGCTACCGAGGCGAGTTTGTGAACTAGACGCAAATTTTTCTCTATATACGTTGTAATTCCCTCTCACCAAAATGCTTTTGAAACCATTGGTTCTTATCTTTGCAAATGGCGGCTTCTTAGTTAAGAAGACATTTATTGGGAATTTAACATTACTTTATAAAGCTAGTAAGGCTTCTAAATGATGTTTTTTATTATTGATTTAATATTTCTCCAAAATGAAAGATAAATTATATTTGAAGAGAAAAATTTTCGCCTAGACCGAGACTCGAACCTGGGACCTTTGGCTTGCCGGGCCAAATGCTCTACCAACTGAAGCTACCGAGGCGAGTTGCGAACTAGACGCAAATTTTCTCTATATACGTTGTAATTCCCTCTCACCAAATGCTTTTGAAACCATTGTTTCTATCTTTGCAAATGGCGGCTTCTTAGTTAAGAAGACATTTATTGGGAATTTAACATTAACTTTATAAAGCTAGTAAGGCTTCTAATGAATGTTTTTATTATTGATTTAATATTCTCAATGAAAGAAAATTATATTTGAAGAGAAACAAATTTTCGCCTAAGACCGAGACTCGAACCCGGGACCTTTGGCTTGCCGGGCCAAATGCTCTACCAACTGAGCTACCGAGGCCATTTGCAAAGAATAGAAACAATGGTTTCAAAAGCATTTGGTGAGAGGGAATTACAACGTATATAGAGAAAATTTGCGTCTAGTTCGCAACTCGCCTCGGTAGCCTCAGTTGGTAGAGCATTTGGCCCGGCAAGCCAAAGGTCCGGGTTCGAGTCTCGGTCTAGGCGAAAATTTTCTCTTCAAATATAAGTACCCAACTAAATTGGAAAACACCATCTTGAAAGAATGAGTTCAATCGGATCCCTAAAGCTGTTTATAATTATATACCAAGAGGAACGAAGATCACTGGGCCGTCCTATGAAACACTAGAGGGAAAATTTTCTATAGGATCGTAACAGGCCTTGGCCTAATACTTGGAAGGAAGAAGAAGATATATATAAGTTTATAATGGAAATTCACAAACAGTGTTTCCACCAAGTCATGATAATGTTGAATAATAAATAAGATGAATCTGTTCATAGTTTAAATAGGGAAATAACATTATGAGTTCTTCATTCGTTAATTAATGAGTCTATTTTTACATCTTACCTCATATCTTATGTTTCTTCAATCCACGGGAACTATTTTTTCCAAGAGAAGGATCCTCTCTCATTTTCAACAAACACCCGAATAGAGCCATTATGACTACTGGATTTTCATTGGCAATCTTCATCAATAAGTTGCCATCTGGTGTTGATTTTGATGAACTTTGAGATGTTTTTCATCATAGTTACATATGGAAAAATAACATTATGAGGTTTCTTCATCATCTCTTAATTAATGATTCATTTTTTTTACATCTTACCTCATATCTTATGTTTCTTTCTTCAAACACGGGAACTAGTTTTTCAAGAGAAGATCTCTCCTCTCTTTTTTCAACCGACATTATGACTACTGGCTTTTTCATTTGAATCGCCATCAATAAGTTGCCATCCTGGTGTTGATTTGATGAACTTTGAGATAGGTCCGTTTCCATCAGGGAATTCCTCTAAATTCATGATCGAAATTTGTACATCTAATTGTCGAGAGATAAAGGTTTTTCCAAATTTTTTAAAGGTTGGGCTTCTTTTTCAATTTTACTGATTCTCCAACAACTATGTGCTGCAAAAGCCTTGCAATTCTTTTAAGTTCACAACCATTTGTTGAATATTTCTAAATTGTTTCCTTTATTCTATGTGTTCCAAATTTCCTTTGTTGTGTTTTCCTATGTATACTTTATTGCAGTCATTACAATTAATTTATAAATTCCAGATTTTTTGCTATCTGGGCTGTGTAATTTCCTTATTGGTTAGTTATAGATTACCAAGGCTAAATTTTATCGTTGCGAATTTAATATTGAATTTCTTGAAATTTTAATTATGTTATTTCAGGATGATAGAGTAATTTTCTTTAAACTGTTTTCCTTTCTTTGAATCAGATTGCAGGGTAGTTGTATTCTTTTAAACTGATTCAAGAAAGCCAGTTTAACAATGTGTCACAGATGATATTTTCCTTGTTAGGATATATCGAGGTTAATTAAGTAGAGTATAAATTATATTTTGAAAAGAAAAATATACACCTAGACTGGGGGTTTGAACCCAGGACCTTTGACTCCTCATGTCAATGCTCTATCCATCAGAAGCTACCCTAGGCTCTCCAAAATTAAACACGTATTTTTCTCTTCACATAGTTAATTCCCTAACCCCAATGCTACGAGCCGTTGCTACGATTTTTGCAAATGGCGGCTCCTTTTGTTAAAAAAGACTTTTTATTGGAAATTTAAACATTACTTATTAAGCCCGTAGTGCTTCTTTTAATGTTCATATTATTCATTTTTAAACATCCTAATGATGAGACAATTATATTTGAAAAGAAAAATATGTGCCTAGACTGGGATTTGAACCCAGGACCTTTGACTCTCTATGTCCAATGCTCTATCCTAAGAGGCCTAAGTAGCGTCACTTGGATAGAGCTTTGACATATGAATTAGTCAAAGGTCCTCTGGTTCAAATTCCAGTCTAGACATACATTTTCTTTTCAAATATAATTTATATCCATCATTATAAGATGTTTAAAAACGAAAATATGAACAGTAGAGGTAAAATATTTAAAACAATATCAGTTTTGACAATTTTATTATTAATTTACACTTCTCACATTGATCGTCAATAGAAGCCCTACTGGCTATAAAGTAATGTAAATTCCCAATAAATGTCTTCTTAAAACTAAGAAGCTGCCATTTGCAAAGATAGAAGCTATGGTTTCAAGCAAATTCCGGCCCACCACTGTGGAGTGACAGGCAATGAAATAGCCGATTTTCTAGCCAAGAAGGGTAGCAAAAATTTGTTTCCAACCCAACTTCTGCTGACCAGTTTCCTTTCCACGCTATCAAAAGCATTATCTTCAAATAATACTATCAATAACTTAGAGAAGAATACACCCCAAACATCTTGGAAAGGAATGGGAAAATCTACAAGCTTATGACATTACTACATTACAAAAAAAATCTGCAGTAGCACATTCAGACTGCTAACGGGACATGACTGCTTGAATAAACACCTACACAGAATTGGCATAACAGATTCACCTAAATGCCCTTTTTGCAAGTTAAATGAAGATATGGAAAGAAACCATCTCCTCCGTTGTCCAGCTTTTTGTAGAAGAGACCAGCTCTTTCTGCTAAATATTGGAGTGCAAAGAGAGCGAATGATGTTCATTATCAAGTGCTCGACATTAGATACCACCAACCATGGTTTCAAACATTTGGCACGAGGGAATTACAATGTATATAAGAGAAAAATTTACATCTAGATCGCAACTCACCTCGGTAGCTCAGTTGGTAGAGCACTTGGCCCGGAAAGCCAAGGGTCCCGGGTTCAAGTCTCGGTCTAGGCGAAAATTTTTCTCTTCAAATATAATATCAGTTTTGCCTCTTGTACTGTCCACTAACATAATGGTTGAGTTTATCATGTGTTAATTTGATACATTGTTTACATGTGGCACAGTAATTTTGATTTTATTAACACTGATTTTTTTTTAGATGCACAGACATGCAACGAAAGAAAAAGAGTAAAACAACTGTAGCAGATAAAGGTGGTAAAAACTGTAAAGAAATCTAAAGCATCTTCTGGTTGTCCATATTTTCAACAAAGGGCAGTGGAGAATTTGAGAGATGAGGCATTATTGGGAGTAAAGGATGTAGAACAGTTGGTAGATCTTGGAAAACAATTGTCTGCATGTCCATACTATGCTTCAAGAGCAGCTGTCACTGATGCACAGGTATGTATATAGGTCAGAAAAATTAAGATATTTGGTCTGTATATTCTTACCTCTTATGGTTGTTTTTGTTGAACATATGTTCAAGACGTCGGCCGCGGTGGACTAGTGGTTATGCTCCTTGCCTCTGGTCCCGAGGGTTGCAGGTTCAAACTCGGCTGTGGTCAATGGATTTTTTAGAATGGAAAAATCCAAGGAGCAAGTCCTCCGGGAGGGACTTTAAGCCGTGGGTCCCGAGTCTGAAGATTTTCAGGCTCGTAAAAAATCCTTATGCCTGAATGAAAAGGCCTCTAAGCAAAATTTACCAAATTTTCCCATCCTAGTACTACCTTGGTTTCCTAGATGTCAATAAGAGGCGGAACGCTGACCACAGACCACTCAAAATGACATCTATACGAAAACAAGTGTAACTAAATCAGTATGGTTCAAATTCTTCCCTGTAGGGGAGAGCGCCTAAATCTCTGTAAAGGGAAAACATAGGCTTATTTAAAAAAAAATGTTCAAGGCTTGTGAGCCCCATCGTCAGTGATCACAGACTGATTTTTCTCAAGTTGTCGGCCCTGATTCTTGACTCCTACTCCCTCTGCCTGTGGTCCAATGAACTTGCTAATGAGGTTCCTTTCTCCAGATTCCTAGAGAAAAATCAGTCTGTGATCGCTAATGATGGGGTTCAGAAGGCTTGAAAAATATGTTCAATATAAACAACTATAAGAGGTAAGAATACACAGACCAAACATCTTAATTATTAAATAAATCCTCTAAGGGTCGTATCTATGAAAGCTTTAGACCATAAAAGTCGTTCTCTGCTGAGAAAGTTGCATCCAAAGATGTTTTTGCATACTCAAAAATCTGTTCATGCGATAATAATTGTCGAAATTCCTAAGCTACCTGCCGAAGTGACTGTGCAGAGAACGAATCGTGAGCAACCCGATGGGAACTGATGGTAACCGATGTAGTTTGAAACCTTGCCGTATACCTTGCTGCTTTATCCAAGATGTCGGACCTTGAAGATTTTGATCATGTTTTCGGTATACGCGGAGAAGACGAATTTGATAGAGTCTACCAAAGAATTCAACTGGAAGAACAGGAGAATCAGCATAATATCGCACGATGCAGATGTCGTCGTATACAATATTATTTGCGGGACGCAAGCATAAATGCGTTCCTCTAGCAGATGAAAATAACGGAAGTGGTTTTATCGCTGAGAATTCTGGGTAATTTCTTGCCAATATTATGAAAATGACTACTTTCATGCATGACCAGTTAGTGGGTACCTAATTCGATCTTTGCACTTGCTCACGGAAAGTCAGCTCACCAGTGATTCAAAGTAATTTGAGTAGAGACTAAAGTATTTGTATGCGGCCCTTAGGGTCGTATCTAATAATGCATTAGACCTTAAAAGTCGTTCTCTGCTGAGAAAGTTGCATCCAAAGACGTTTTTGCGTACTCAAAAATCTGTTCATGCGGTAATAATTGTCGAAATTCCTAAGCTACCTCCTGGCGAGGTGACTTTGCAAAAAACGAATCGTGAGCAACCCGATGGGAACTGATGGTAACCGATGTAGTTTGAAACCTTACCGCATACCTTGCTGCTTTATCCAAGATGTCAGACCTTGAAGACTTCGATCATGTTTTCGGTATGCGCGGAGAAGAGGAATTTGATAGAGTCTACCAAAGAATTCAACTGGAAGAACAGGAGAATCAGCGTAATATTGCACAATGCAGATGTCGTTGTATACAATATTATTTGTGGGACGCAAGCGTAAATGAGTTCCTCTAGCAGATGAAAATAACGGAAGTGGTTTTATCACTGAGAATTCTGGGTAATTTCTTGCAAGATTACGAAAACGACGACTTTCATGCATGACAGTTAGTGGGTCGCTAATTTCGATCTTTGCACTTGCTCACGAAAGTTAGCTCAACCGGTGATTGGAAATATTTGAGTAGAGACTAATGTATTTTGCATGCGGCCCTTAATGTTACTTCCACTGTATTTTTTAAAATATCATCAAATGGTTTTATGGTCAAATTATTCATTTCTACTCTACCATTCACAGAAATATATACAGTATTTATAAAGAAACATTAGCTAAATTAATGGCATTTAAGCATATACATTGTGGAAGTTATTTAGTCAAGAGATGAACAGAAATAACACCTCACGTGGACATGTTTTTTGAATACTATTTCCTCATGTTCTCAGCTAGAATTCTGACAAGTTGCATTGACCATCCAATCTCAAATCTATGAATGCATTAAACTGTAAAAGTTGTTCTCTGCCTATACTCTGCTGAGAAAGTTGCATCAAATACGTTTTTGTGTACTCAAAATCTGTTCAGTGGATAATAATTGCTGAAATTCCTACAGCTAACCTGGCGAGGTGACTTAACAGATAAATGAATCGTGAGCAACCCGATGGGACACCGATGAAACCGATATAGTTTGAAACTTGCCGCACACCTTGCTGCTTTATCCAAGATGTCGGACTTGAGGACTTGATCATTGTTTCGGTATATGCGGAGAAGACGACTGTTTTATTGGCCGAGGCCGAAAACATTTTAATTGATCAAAAAGCCAGTCTAATAAACAAATAGACAAAACTAAGGAACTCACGGTTTGGGAAAAGATCCACATTCAGAAAAACAAAGGAAAACTTTATGAACTTTGAAATTCCTGGCAAAATTTGACCCATCCAGAGGTTCATCGGTCCACCAACAGAGGGAAGAAGAAGAGTTTCTTCCGTCCGAAGCAAAAACATCAGTCGCCAAAGAAGTACGAAGATGAGATCGTTATGGGTCTCGAAATCACGATCTACTTAGAAGATTTATATGAGGAGAGGTAAAAAACATTTAATTTCACCATAACTAACTATGTACCTCCAACTAATTTTTGTTAGGTTAATTGGAGGATGAACTGGTTACGAATTACGTAAGTTTAGGGGTTGGTATACTGCCAATTATTCATAGGGGAATGGTGTATAACAATAGGAGAAGATGTGAGAAATACATCCCCAAAATCGGCATTCCTCTTTTGTTGGGTTGGTATCTAATGTTGAGCATTTGACAATGAATCATTTGCTCTCTTGCACTCCAATATTCAGCAGGAAGGCTGTCACTTCTACAAAAGTTGGACGTTATTTTTGTAAACGCTACATATATTACAGGAAAGATGCTGGTTTTTGGCAGGTAGTGGTGGTGCCAGTACAACACATTGCCTTCACAAGAACTCGCAAGGCTTGTGGCATTGATCTCACAGATAGCGTTGTCATCATTGATGAGGGCTCATAACTGTTAGACACTATAGGACATATTCACAGCTCTGAAGTTTCTGGACATCCAGGTAACATTTGCCAATATGTAATAAACACTTCACACCGCATTAACTTAATATTCTTCTTCTTCTCACAGTTTAGGCTTATTTACTAAACCGTTCTGGCTCCAAATTGCTGCTCTTTCCATCTTTTCTTGGTTCTTCCAAACTTCTTCTTCCTCGTGCTGAATAGCTGTATGCTGCTTTTGGTATTATATTCTCAGTCATCCTTGCCAAGTGTTCTTTCCAGGTTGTTCTGTATTTTTCTATTGTTGTGTTTTAATTCCTCTACTTGTAGTTTGTTGCCTTATTTCTGTGTTATGTTTTTTGTCTGTCTTTGATATCCTGCTATTGGTCTGAGAATCTCATTTCACAGCCTTGTATTCTGGGCTGATTGTTGTTTTGTCACTGTCAATGTTTTCGGATCCATAAGTAATAATAGACACTGCCATTGGTCTTGGTTAATTTCATTATAAGAGTCTTTCCTGGGCTTTATTTTCCAAAGTTCTTTTTAGTGCTTCCTGTTATATAATTACCCTTCTTATTTTTTTATTTAATTCTGTTTCCGCTGTGTCATTATATTTCGCAATCCTAGGAAGTTTATATCTTACCACTCTTGTTTCTAATTGGGTTTATTTTCCTAATATTATCTTTGTCCCGAATTGGATTAGCGCCCCTGAAGGCCATTAGTTTTTTATTTTTTGTGCGGATATTTTCCATGCTGAATGTTTTTTTATTTCATTTAGTTTAGTATAACATTCTTTGTAGTTTCGTCCTCTGTTTTTGCTATTAAAGTCGGGTCATCTGCAAAGGCTTCCTTTTTTATTACTATATTTTCCTAAGGTAATGCCCCCCTCGTCATTTGCTTCCATGATCTTTATCATGTTCGTCGAAATAAATGTTTAAAAAGAGTGGTTGATAGTGGACAACCTTGTATTCTACTAACTAACTCCTCCTGTTTTAATGTATTGGTTCCCTTTCGATTTTATTTTTATTTTTTGTTTCTCATACATGTTCTTAATTATTGCTATCAAGTGTAGTGGAATTCCCTTTTTCTCTTAAATATGTTCCATATTAAATTAATATTAAGACTCTCAAGCTTATTACTATGATGAAATAAGTAAATTCATTTTATATAATAAATTTGGGACTTTTTAACATTATGAGTAAATTAATGTCCACAAATATTGTAATCAACGGTAAAGAAAAAAAATGTTCCCTGAACTGGGAATTAACAACCCAAACCTTCAGCCCTTTCTTCTGTGCTGAGGAATAATTACACGAGGGGATCATTAATGCGAGTAAATACGGTATTGAATTAGAAGAAGGTTTAATCTGGCTATTTTTTTCTTTTTACATTCTACTGTTTTCTTTGAAATTATATCTTATCAATTGCTATTAGAAGATCAGAAGTGATCTTCTGTAATGATTTCATGTTTTTTGTGCTTCACAATTTCCTCATAGTAGTTTGAAATGGTTTTGTTTCGTTTTTTTTATACATACCCCTTTCCAACTCACTGAAACAATTTAGGATACAAACATCAGTTAATTTATGAAGACTCAGTCATTTTTTATATCTTACCTTGTAGTTTATGTTTTCTTATCACAGGAACTGCAGTTTTCAAGATGAAAATGGAGAGATGTTTTCTCTTGAAAACTGCAGTTTCCGTGTTTAAGAAAACATAAACTAAGAGGTAAGATATAAAAAATGACTCATTCTTCATGAATAAGAATATCATGATGTCTTCTTCTTCTTCTTCTCTTTCCAAGTATTAGGCCAAGGCCTGTTACGATCCTATAGAAAATTTTCCTTATGGGAAATTCTCATATAAGACTTGAAAGCATAATAATAGTCCCTTCGATTGGTTGCTGGCCAAAGAAGGCAAGACCAGTGATGGGGCTGCCATCTTATAGCCTCTGGTCCGACTTTTCTGGAGAAGAAAGAAAATAAAGGAAAGGAGAAATGGAAGAAAGGAAGGACTACCTAGCCCGCGGATGCCCTAATAGCGTCGGGGTCGAAAAAACAAGAGTTAACCAAGAGAGGTTAGATAGAAAAGTTAAAAGAGTGCCAAAACACAAGTAAGTGGAAGAAATGTTTTGCACAGCTTGGGCACCTTGTGGTCGCCATCCACATATCCCCTAGATGAGGACCCCTGAGGGTAATATCATGATGTTATTTTCCCATATTTAACTATGAATTGATTAATTTGTCTTTTGTTCCAGCTGACACATGCTTATAAGTCAATTAATTCAATATCGAGACAAGTATAGATCCAGTTCAGTGCTTCCAACTTACTCTAATCTTGGACAAATCATCTTCAATCGTTGGTAAATTAATAGGAGTGCTGGGTGGAGATATTCTTTTTAAAAATGTATCTAAGTATTAGAAAGTACATTAGAGGTCTGTAGCACCAATTACTGCTGATGTCAGGAGTAAGTAGTCATTATCATCATCATTATTAACTGATAGGATTTATCTTAGCTGACTATGCTATGGGCATGACTTTGAAACAACATGTCATTACATTTCACAAATAATTCATAGGATATATTTAAATTCAGTTTGGATTTACAGCAGACTCCCGATTATTCCGGGCGCATATTATCCCGTTTTGCAGATTATCCAGGCATAACTCTTTTTACTGTATTTTTTTTAAAAATACTGTATTTTGTATTGTTATGAAAAATTCTTTATTTTTAAATGTGCTACTGTGAACTGAACTTAGAAACTAGCCCAATAAAGTAACCTTCACTCAGAACCCCCTCCCCTTACATGTTTTACGGTACCAATCACCATTCGGAAATACAATACAATTTTGAAATTCCGTTGTGGAGTCAGTCTATAAGGTTGTTATTTTACAGATTGAAACCATGGATAGCTGTGGCAGTGGGTTTTATCGCTGGTTAGTAGTTATGGTCATCGGTGTCTTATTGGTCATCGGCGGGTTATTAAGCGTGGATATCGGTGGTTACTAATGGTAGTTGTCGCTGGTTATGGTGGGCCATTTGTGAATAACTGTTGTAACCAGAGTGTCATGACCCAGAGATAGTCCCCCACTTTTTTTTTTTTTTTTTTCATATTTACAAGTAAATAAAATAATGATAATTATGTCTCGCACCTAAATATGTTTTTTTTTTTGCAAATGCCCCAGGTTGTCTTTCGACATTCCTGGTGTTCTCTCCTGGCATAGCGTACTTGTAACCCACTTCTGAGTTTGGGGCGCCTGGAAGGCGGGTTACGTTGCCCCGATAATATGATGGGTGATGATAGTGGTGGCGCCAGGAGAGTCCCTAATCCTAAACTTAATCTAACATGAATATGAATGATGATTATTGCGATGGCCATATGATGATGAATATGAATGGTGATGATTGCGATGGCCATATGAATTTCGGGGACCGTTTGGGCCTTAAAGTTTTCCTGACATTTTGTCTTACAGGTGAGGAAAAACCCCGATGAAAAACTTCACCCAGAAAAACTGTCCCAACTGGGGATAGAACCCGGGCCCGCTGCATGACAAGGCAGCACGCTACACCCCTCGAGACCACAGCAGTGGAACGCACCTAAATATGTTTTTAATATAACATTTTATGAATATTTGTTTGCATTTAAGTAGGTGTTAAAGTGGGTAAATACATTTTTGATCAACTTCCACGGCGCCGAATAACTTAATAGGATTTTAATTCGTGTTTTTTTTCGATTTTCCGTCCATATTCTCGGTCCCACGTAAACATGTATAATCAGGATTTTTATTTTAAATTAATATTGGGAAGTAAACATTATGAGGTTATATATAATTGTAGGCTTTCACGGCGCCGAGTCTTGATCCATATTTGGTTCGTCTTCCGGGCTTATAGGCCATGGTCTTGTTGTCTTCCTACTCGACGTTTCGTCTACTGCTGCGGGTAGACCATCATGGGCTATACGCCGGGGTCTGGTTGTCTTCCTACTCGATGTTTTGTCTACTGCTGCGGTAGACATCATGGCTTATAGGCCGGGGTCTGGTTGTCTTCCTACTCGACATTTCGTCTACTGCTGCGGTAGACCATCATGGCTTATAGGCCGGGGTCTGGTTGTCTTCCTACTCGATGTTTTGTCTACTGCTGCGGTAGACCATCATGGGCTTATAGCCGCGGGTCTGGTTGTCTTCCTACTCGACATTTCGTCTACTGCTGCGGTAGACCATCATGGGCTTATAGGCCGGGGTCGGTTGTCTTCCTACTCGATGTTTGGTCTACTGCTGCGGTAGACATCATGGGCTTATAGGCCGGGTCTGGTTGTCCTTCTACTCGACGTTTCGTCTACTGCTGTGGTAGACCCATCATGGGCTTATAGGCCGGGTCTGGTTGTCTCCTACTCGACGTTTCGTCTACTGCTGCGGAGACCATCATGGGCTTATAGGCCGGGGTCTGGTTGTCTTTCCTACTCGACGTTTCGTCTACTGCTGCGGTAGACCATCATGGGCTTATAGGCCGGGGTCTGGTTGTCTTCCTACTCGACGTTTCGTCTACTGCTGCGGTAACCATCATGGCTTATAGGCCGGGGTCTGGTTGTCTTCCTACTCGACGTTTTTCGTCTACTGCTGCGGTAGACCATCATGGGCTTACAGGCCGGGGTCTGGTTGTCTTCCTACTCGACGTTTCGTCTACTGCTGCGGTAGACCATCATGGGCTTATAGGCCGGGGTCTGGTGTCTCCTACTCGACGTTTTCGTCTACTGCTGCGGTAGACCATCATGGGCTTATATGGCGGGTCTGTTTGTCTTCCTACTCGACGTTTCGTCTACTGCTGCGGTAGACCATCATGGGCTATAGGCCGGGGTCTGGTTGTCTTCCTCGCGCGACTTTTCGTCTACTGCTGCGGTAGACCATCATGGGCTTATAGGCCGGGGTCCTGGTTGTCTCTCCTATCGCGACGTTTCGTCTACTGCTGCGGTTAGACCATCATGGGCTTATAGGCCGGGGTCTGGTTGTCCTTCCTACTCGACGTTTCGTCTCTGCTGCGGTAAGACCATCATGGGCTTATAGGCCGGGTCTGGTTGTCTTCCTACTCGACGTTTCGTCTACTGCTGCTGCGGTAGACCATCATGGGCTTATAGGCCGGGGTCTGGTTGTCTTCCACTCGACGTTTCGTCTACTGCTGCGGTAGGCCATCATGGGCTTATAGGCCGGGGTCTGGTTGTCTTCCTACTCGACGTTTCGTCTACTGCTGCGGTAGATCATCATGGGCTTATAGGCCGGGGTCTGGTTGTCTTCCTACTCGACGTTTCGTCTACTGCTGCGGTAGACCATCATGGGCTTATAGGCCGGGGTCTCCTGTTGTCTTCCTACTCGACGTTTCGTCTACTGCTGCGGTAGACCATCATGGGCTTATAGGCCGGGGTCTGGTTTGTCTTCCTACTCGAGGTTTCGTCTACTGCTGCGGTAGACCATCATGGGCTTATAGGCCGGGGTCTGGTTGTCTTCCTACTCGAGTTTTTGTGCTACTGCTGCGAGAACCATCATGGGGCTTTATAGCCGGGGTCTGGTTTGTCTTCCTACTCGACGTTTCGTCTACTGCTGCGGTAGACCATCATGGGCTTATAGGCCGGGGTCTGGTTGTCTTCCTACTCGATGTTTTGTCTACTGCTGCGGTAGAGACCATCATGGGCTTATAGGCCGGGGTCTGGTTGTCTTCCTACTCGACGTTTCGTCTACTGCTGCGGTAGACCATCATGGGCTTATAGGCCGGGTCTGGTTGTCGTCCTACTCGATGTTTTTGTCTACTGCTGGCGGTAGAACCATCATGGGCTTATAGGCCGGGGTCTGGTTGTCTTCCTACTCGACGTTTCGTCTACTGCTGCGATAGACCATCATGGGCTTATAGGCCGGGGTCTGGTTGTCTTCCTACTCGACGTTTCGTCTACTGCTGCGTCAGACCATCATGGGCTTATAGGCCGGGGTCTGGTTGTCTTCCTACTCTCGACGTTTCGTCTACTGCTGCCTAGACCATCATGGGCTTATAGCCGGGGTCTGGTTGTCTTCCTACTCGACGTTTCGCCTACTGCTGCGGTAGAACCATCATGGGCTTATAGGCCGGTGGTCTGGTTGTCTTCCTACTCGACGTTTCGTCTACTGCTGCGGTAGACCATCATGGGCTTATAGGCCGTGGGTCTTGTTGTCTTCCTACTCGACGTTTCGTCTACTGCTGCGGTAAGATCATCATGGGCTTATAGGCCGGGTCTGGTTGTCTTCCTACTCGACGTTTCGTCTACTGCTGCGGTAGACCATCATGGGCTTTAGGGCCGGGGTCTGGTTGTCTTCCTACTCGACGTTTCGTCTACTGGCACGCGGTAGACCATCATGGGCTCTATAGGCGGGGTCTGGTTGTCTTCCCTACTCGACAGTTTCGTCTACTGCTGCGGTAGACCATCCATGGGGCTTATAGGCCGGGGTCTGGTTGTCTTCCTACTCGAAAACGTTTCGTCTACTGCTGCGGTAGAACCATCATGCGCTTATAGGACTGGGGGTCTGGTTGTCTTCCTACTCGATGTTTTGGGTATACGGCTGCGGTAGACCACCATGGGCTTATAAGCCGGGGTCCTGGTTGTCTTCCTACTCAACGTTTCGTCTACTGCTGCGGTAGACCATCATGGCGTTATAGGCCGGGGTCTGGTTGTCTTCCTACTCGATGTTTTTGTCTACTGCTGCGGTAGACCATCATGGTCTTATAGGCCGGGGTCTGGTTGTCTTCCTACTCGACGTTTCGTCTACTGCTGCGGTAGACCATCATGGGCTTATAGGCCGGGGTCGGGTTGTCTTCCTACTCGACGTTTCGTTCTACTGCTGCGGTAGACCATCATGGGCTTATAGGCCGGGGTCTGATTTGTCTTCCTACTCGACGTTTCGCTCTACTGCTGGCGGCTAGACCATCATGGGCGTATAGGCCGGGGTCTGGTTTTGTCCGCTCCCTACTCACGCACGTTTTGTCTACTGCTGCGGTAGACCATCATGGGCTTATAGGCCGGGGTCTTGGTTGTCTTCCTACTCGACGTTTCGTCTACTGCTGCGGTAGAACCATCATGGCTTATAGGCCGGGGTCTGGTTGTCTTCCTACTCGATGTTTTGTCTACTGCTGCCGGTAGACCATCATGTACTTATAGGCCGGGGGTCTGGTTGTCTTCCTACTCGACATTTCGTCTACTCTGCGTAACACCATCATTGGGCTTATAGGCCGGGGTCTGGTTGTCTTCCGACTCGATGTTTCGTCTACTGCAGCGCGGTAGACCATCATGGGCTTATAGGCCGGGGTCTGGTGTCTTCCTATCGATGTTTCTCTACTACGGCGGTAGACCATCATGGGCTATATAGGCTGGGGTCTGGTTGTCCTTCCTACTCGATGTTTTGTCCTACTGCTGCGGTAGACCATCAAGGGCTTATAGGCCGGGGTCTGGTTTCTCTCCTACTCGACGTTTTCATCTACTGCTGCGGTAGACAATCATCATGGCCTTATAGCCGAGTCTGGTTGTCTCTTCCTACTCGAATGTTTCTGTCGACGCTGCCGGTAGACCATCATGGGCTTATAGTCCGGGGTCTGGTTGTCTTCCTACTCGATGTTTTGGTCTACTGCTGCGGTAAGACCATCATGGGCTTATAGGCCGGGGTCTGGTTGTCTTCCTACTCGACGGTTCCGTCTACTGCTGCGGTCGACCATCATTGGCTTATAGGCCGGGGTCTGGTTGTCTTCCTACTCCGATGTTTGTCTACTGCTGCGGTAGACACCATCATCTACTATAGGCCGGGGTCTGGTTGTCTTCCTACTCGACGTTTCGTCTACTGCTGCGGTAGACCATCATGGGCTTATAGGCCGCGGGGTCTGGTGGTCCCCTTCCCTACTCGATGTTTCGTCTACTGCTGCGGTAGAACCATCATGGGCTTATAGGCCGGGGGTCTGGTTGTCTTCCTATCGATCTTTCGTCTACTGCTGCGGTAAGACCATCATGGGCTTATAGAGCCGGGGTCTGTTGTCTTCTCCTACTCGATGTTTCGTCTACTGCTGCGGTAGACCATCATGGCTTAGAGCCGGGGTCCTGGTTGTCTTTCCTACTCGATGTTTTGTCTACTGGCTGCGGTCAGACCTCATGGGGCTTATAGGCGGGGTCTGGTTGTCTTCCTACTTCGACGTTTCGTATACTGCTGCGGTAGAACCATCATGGCTTATTGGCCGGGGTCTGGTGTTGTCTTCCTACTCGACGTTTCGCGTCTACTGCTGCGGTAGACCATCATGGGCTTATGAGGCCGTGTGTCTGGTTGTCCTTCCTACTCGACAGTTCCTCTACTGCTGCGGTAGACCATCATGGGCTTAGATGGCCGGGGTCTGGTTGTTTCTTCCTACTCGAGCGTTTCGACTACGGCCTGTGGTAAGTACCAATCATAGGCCTTATAGGCCAGGGTCCTGGTTGTCTTCCTACTCGAGGTTTCGTCTAACTCGGCTGCGGTAAACCATCATGGGCTTATAGGCCGGGGTCTGGTTGTCCTTCCTACTCGATGTGTTGTCTACTGCTGCGGTAGACCATCATGGGCTTATAGGCCGGGTACTGGTTGTCTTCCTACTCGACGTTTCGTCTACTGCCTGCGGTAGACCATCATGGGCTTATTGGCCGGGGTCTGGTTGTCTTCCTACTCGACGTTACGTCTAACTGCTGCGGTAGACCATCAAGGGCTTATAGGCCGGGGTCTGGTTGTCTTCCTACTCGACGTTTCGTCTACTGCTGCGGCAGGACCATCATGGGCTTATAGGCCGGGGTCTGGTTGTCTTCCTACTCGACGTTTCGTCTACTACTGCGTGGTAAGACCATCATGGGCTTATAGGCCAGGGTTCTGGTTTGTCTTCCTACTCGACGTTTCGTCTACTGCTGTGGTAGACCATCATGGGCTTATAGGCCGGGGTCTGGTTGTCTTCCTACTCGCATGTTTTGTCTACTGCTGCGGTAGAACAATAATGGTCTACCACAGCAGTCCGACAAAACGTCGAGTAGGAAGACAACCAGACCACGGCCTATAAGCCGGAGAACGAACCAATATGGATTATGAGGTTATATCATTAAGAGTGAGTGGAGAACATATTTTTAAAAAAAACGACTCACCTCATATAATTTCAAATTTCTTTGATAACCGGGCAGTTTCAGACAATATGTTTGTCCCTCTTCAGTGTGGAAGCCATGACTGAAGAGGGACGAGATATTGTCTGAAACCGCCAGTATCAAAGAAATTTGAAATTATATGAGGTGAGTCCGTTAAAAATATGTTCTCCACTCACTATAAATCAGGAGTTTGCTGTATTGTACAATTTATTATTGTTTTAGGAGGGAAACCTGGAATGCAGTCCTGTTGAAAAGCAGTTTGAAAGGTGTGGGACAACAAAAACTGTATACTCTGGCAGACTTTGTGACTCTCGTTGTGAAATAGACAAACAATGAATATCTACAAGCTGCTTGAGTTTTGTCAGAACAGTAAGATAGCACACAAGGTAAAATAAGGATAATCCAGTTCTTGTCTTCTTCTGTCTTCCTTCCAAGTATTAGAACCAAGGCCGTGTTACGATCCTATACAAAATTTTCCCTCCAGCGTTTCATAGGAAGGCCCAGTGACCTTCGTACTCTTGGTATATAATTATAAACAGCTTTGGGGATCCGATTTGATTTCATATTTCTTTCTAGATGGTTTTTTTCCAATTTAGTTGGTATGTTTAATATATTTCTAAAATTGGCGTAGTCTTCAATTCTTTTAAGATATCGGTGTTCCTTTTTCCGATCCAATCTGGTGTAACCCGCTGTTCTGCGCATGAATCATCATTTCACAAGCCATTGATTCTGCCTTCATGTTGTCTTTTTTAGGGTCCATGCATCCACTACCATAGGTCAACACTGGTCTTGCCAAGTGTATATAAATGTAATCTGGTGTTTTTTTGTACAAGGGATGGTTTCATAACTTGATTAATAATCCCTAAACTTTTATAATATACTAGTAATTTTTTCCAGGGATATCCTTTTCATCCCAGATAGAGAGATAATATCCAAGATATTTAAATGGATTAGATCTCTCTAAAATTTTATTCTGGAGACAAGATTTTACTTTGTGTGGGGTCTCTTCCCATGAAATGGCATAATTTTAGTTTTGTTAATTTGATATTTCCATATTAAATTTGGCACCGTATTTTTTGTAAATTATAAATTGATCGTTGCAAATAATGTTTTGGAAAGTGCCAAAGAGCTAAATCGTCTGCAAAAAAGAATAGCACCGAGTTATGAAGTTCCTATTGATGGGTATACAATCCTCGTTGTGTTTTCCTCCATGTTTTATTAATTTATTCATATATAAATGAAAAGCACCGTGAAAGTCCACATCCCTGTCTTACTCCATGTGTGATCTTTTCCCAAGAAATAATTTGCCATCTTGTTTAACAGAGATTTTATTATCTTTATAGATGTTGAAGATATTAGTAATATATTGTTGTGGAATGTTATCATCAGCTAAAATTTGTCGTAATATATTTCCGTCTACTTTGCAAAAGCCTTTATGAAGTCAACGAAGCAATATGAGTTTCTATATTGAATTCCAGTTCCTTGTAACTTTAGTTAATAAAACCAACATGAAATTTTCTATTTTAATGTGGAACATTTAGTGTCGGCTGTGGTGGATTAGTGGTTATGTTCGTTGGTTCTGGTCCTGAGGATTGTGGATTCAAACCCAGCCATGATTGATGATTTTTTAGATGGAAAATCCAAGAGCATGTCCTCGAGTAGAGACTTTAAGCCATAGTCCCAAGTCTAAAGATCTTCGGCTTGTAAAAATTAACTAAGTGTGAATAAGAGAGCCTCTAAGCAAAATTTACTACCTTCATCAGCCTACTAATATCTTATTGTCTTCTAGATGTCTCATTAATATTA
>JASPKZ010001518.1:0-39039 GCA_030220185.1 Diploptera punctata
TTTTTATGCTAATCAATGGGAGGATGTATTGGCCTTCTTTCAAGGATAACACAAAATACTTTAAAAGCCTATTGAAATCTGGTATCCTGTAGGTCATAGCTGCTTAGCAAGTATTTGTTGGTAATAAAAGTTTTATACTCGTGCGCAAATACGACTGTTAATGTAAGTAAAGAAACCAGAGGCTATTTGACTCATAAATAGGCAATGAGTGTACATTTATTTAGTTTATTAAATATATAGGCTAGTAGGTAATACTCGGCGTGCGCTGCTACGATTAAATAAATGAAAATTAATTTGCTTTTATGTTTAATTGAATAAGTAAAAGGAAAAATAATTATAACTTTATATTTTTAGATACCCCGTGCTGATTACCCGGCGTTGCCCGGGAATCTACTTATTCCGATCTTCTTGACATAAATCAGCTGAAATACGAAAAGGAATGTGCTATGGTTAGTTGAATAAGTAACATGAAAATAATTATAAATGTATATGGTCATATTTTAAGATTCCTGTACTGATTACCCGGTGTTGCCCGGGAATCTACTTATCTCGACCGAACTTTTTGGTATAAATGAGCTAAAAGACAAAATTCGTTATTGTGAGTTATCCGTAAAAAATACCCGTCATGTCCTGCTATGCTTGCACAGGAATCTACGTAGGCCTCTACTTGTCTCGAATTTCTTGACATCAATGAAAGACAAAAATAGTTATTGTTAGTTATCCGTAAGAGATAAACATATGCTGTCGCGGACTTTTTTTTAGAGTATACCGGATTTATTGAATGATTAAATTAATATACAAATAACCCTAATTAAATTAATCAAACATATTGAAATAAAAGTAACTCAATAACATAAATATAAAATATAAAATATTAAAAATAACTATATCATATCCATCCATATTAATTCTGTCCGAGGGCAGGTCTTTCACTGCAATCATAGCATTTCCATGCTATGCTTTGCAGCTTTACTAGGGAATTTAAAGGTGTGGTAGCTTCCCGTTGCTTTCCACACCGGTGAAGGATGATGATGATAATGATGGTGGATGATATTCGGGACTGTTGGGCCCTAAGCTTCCTGAAATTTGTCTTACAGGCGAGGAAAAACCGCGAAAAAATCCTCACCCAGGAGCCTGTTCCGACCGGGAATCGAACCAGGGCCCGCTACGTGACAAGGCAGCACGCTACCTCGAGACCACAGCGGTGGATTAATAATAATAATAATAATAATAATAATAATAATAATAATAATAATATAATTTATTTTATGTAATGAAATAAAAATGAAATATATTAACTTCCACTCCACCAGGATCAAGTTAACAGATATTAAGTCTTATGAATGAACTAAAATTAAATTAAAATTCCTTACTCGTGTGTATGATAATAACAATAGTAAACTTTTAACTTGGTTATATACAATATTGATTTGATAATCTTTGTCTCTCTATACCTTAGTTTAACCTCTCCCTTTATAGGTACTTTTATATGCTCCAAGCTATTCGGTCCTTAACTGTGGATCACACACATACTTTTAGCCTACACAAGAACACACAATTTACTGATAGCTTCATGCTAATGTGACATGGATGATTATGATGGCCAGATTTTGATAGGGGACCATTTGAGCCTTAAGGTTTCCCGATATTTGTCATATAGGTGAGGATAAAATTTCGAGAAAAACCTCGCTCAGGAAACTTGTCCCAACCGGGGATCGAACTCGGGTCCGCTGTGTAAGAGCCAACGACGTTATCCCGAGACCACAATGGTGGAAAGTGATTTGATAATAAAAGTATAACATATAAATAAATAAAAATATATTCCTAAAACTTGACATGTTATACTGTCAAGAAAAGTGTTCAGTAATGTTATTTTTCAAGTTATATTCATTTTTTCTGCACCTCATTCCTATTTGTAATTATCGTTCCTAGATGTTTGAATTCCGCCATTAATATTAATGTAAAGAAATAATGTGTCAGTGTTTTACAACCTTGTAAAATATTTATTTTTCTGAAGTTTGATGGTGTAAATTTAGAATTTCAAATTCGATTTTATATGAAGAGTACAGGGGAAAAACAATCAAAGTCCACTTTTGGTGAAATTTGAGATTCTGGTACCAGTGGATTGTATGTACCTAGTACTATATTCCAAGAGGTTCATACGTGGAAAAACTCACTCATAATCCATTAAAAATCAGCATTGAAATAAAGTGTCCAGGGGAAAAACAATCGTAGTCCACTGTGAAATGGAAAAATAATCAGAGTCCATATACAATTTAAATGAGAGTATTTTTGGACTCCTTCCAGAGAGTATGAACTTTTTATATGTTGGTCAGCTTGGGGTGTTTTAATTTGTTACATACCTATGCATTGTTGTGGCATTTACTTTTACTGGTACCAAACTGCATTGTTGTTCAATGAAGCCTATTTTACTGGTGTGTAGACAATCAGTTTATTTTTCAACATGAAATCAAGTGTTAATGTTACTCGTACAGCTCATCAGAGTAGAGGAAAGAAAAGACCTAAACATGGTAGAATCCATGATGCGAGTAAACGCATAAGAGCGATGAGTCATGTTCCTGGTGAAGATTGCAAATGCAAGAAACAGTGTTACACGAACATTTCAAAACATAAACATAATGTATTAATTCGTGAATTCAATTTACTGGGAGATAAGAAAAAACAGAGTGCACGCGTTCACTAATTTCAGTTTTGCCGGTGAAATGAAGAAGACCACGGAAACCAGAAGAAGATAGCAGCTTCAGAGACACTCTTACTCTTACAAGGTGCGTGTACAGAGGGATGGAAAAGCTGTTGAAATTCCAGTTGTTACAAAGCCTTCATGAGTGTGCATGGTATAACAAACCAGAATATGTTAACAGTCAAGAAATCCCTGGGCATGCTCCTATTGACCGGAGAGGTTCTCATTCTAATAGACCCATGAAAAAGACAATTGAGGCCGTTGAAATGTTATGAAACATATCAGTTCCCTTCAAGACCGCCCTTCTCACTACAGTCTTCACAAAACATCTAAAAGTACCTACCTGAAGAATTAAACATTAAAACTATTGCATCAAATGTAGACAGAGACATTTCCAGATTTCCAGTGTCTTATGAATTTTATTGGAACTTATTTCAGACAAAATTTATATTGCTCTTCGATATCCTAGGTCAGATACTTGCTCTGCATGTGATGAATTCAAAGCAAAAAAGTAGTCTCTACTTGCAAAGAAACTTAACGATAGCAGCAGTGCCGAAGACGTAAATAAAGAAATGAAGCGGCTAGAAACTCTTAATTTATTACATACAGTGTGCCATGCACAGACTGAAAATCAGCCATAACATTCGTATTCAAGTTTAATTCCACTCTCCAAGGGAAAATACGACGACCTCCAATCCTTGAAGAAATTCTGTTCTGAAAATGCTCAAATCTATTTTCAAGATTACTCATATTCAACAATGAGTAACTTGGTGTAAAAAATTAATTAATTTCATTATTATTTTTATTATTTACATTTTATAAGGCAAACAGTTATGTATAATGTAACAGTTATGTATAACATTCTGTAAATTAAGTGGACTATGATTGTTTTGTTTACAAACATGTGCACCTTGACTTTCATTGCTGAAAAACAAGACTGTAAATACATGACACTTATTTCGAAAGAAGAGTCTGTTAGAAAAACACCTTGAGAACAGTTCTGGGAAAAAAAAGTTTTCTGTATGTCTAAAGCGCTCGATCTGCTGCGTTTCTAAACTTAAAATTCAATTACTGCAAAATGTTAAAAAGTGGACTCTGATTGTTTTTCCCTTGTACTCTTCATATGTTTCTTTCCACCGCTGTGGTCTCGAGGTAGCATGCTGCCTTGTCACGCAGCGGGCCCGGGTTCGATCCCCGGTCGGGGCAGTTTTTCTGGGTGAGGTTTTTATCGGGGTTTTTCCTCACCTGTAAGACAAATGTCAGAAAACTTTAAGGCCCAAACGGTCCCCGAAATGATATGGCCATCATCACCATCAACATCCTTATCATTATCATCATCATTATCGTCATCCTTTACCGGTGTGGAAAGCAACGGGAAGCTACCACACCTACAATTCCCTAGTAAAGCTGCAAGCATAGCATGAAAATGCTATGATTGCAGTGAAGGACCTGCCTTCGGGCAGAATTACTATGGATGGGTGGATGTTTCTTCTAAAAGTGAAACAGACACTTTGAAAAAAAAATTGTAACTAATTTAGGAATGATAATATTCGAAGGAATATACAGTAATATTTCGTTTAAATCTGTGCGAGGTTTCATATAATGTAGCAATGAATCCTAATTACCAATAGACAACAAAAAATGATTTTTTTTTCAGAGAAGAATGAAAGAAAGGAACACAGAACAGGAAAGGAGAAAGAGAAACAGGATGGTTACTGGGAGGTGAGCAGGCACCGTGGTTCCGGCGTGTTGGGAGGGAGATTGAGTCCAACGTCACTTTGCTGTAAGACTAAACTTGCCTCTTGTGTAATTGCAATTCTTGTTCCATTGTATGTAAGAATTTTCACATGCAAATGGTAGCTTATGCTCTAGGACTTTGATCATATGTAAAATAATTTCTAACTTCCTCTCATGTAATATTGTTTTGTTATTCTCCAGTAGTTAGTGTTTCATGTTGTGCAAGTTCTCACATTTAGTTGCATATTTTTTCAATAACGAGCGTTGTCTTCAGGATTGACAAATTCGGGGAATTTAACGCAAATTCCCTATCCTTAATCCCTTATGGAAGAAAATGATCGCCTTATATGAGAATTTTCATATAATTTTAGCTTGTGTTGATACTTAATTTAAACGACCATGTTTCAATATTTATTTAATTCTACTTAACAGGTTTCACACAACATCTTCCTCCGCCCAATTAATCTACTGTCATTCTCCTCCACATCTCTCTGTCACTCCAATCTCCATCGACCAATCCTTTTTCCCTCATGCTGCTCGAAACATCATAAATCCATAATTATTAACAATGATAATATTAATAATAATGATAATGGTTCACATAACCAGATAGAACAATTTTTGCACCCGAGCCGGGGTTTGAATCCAAGATCTCCAACTTAATCACAGGCGCACTACCATTGAGCTACCTCCCGCATAAAGCAACTAAATCTTCTCTCTTTAATCTGGAAGTCCCCCGTAAGTAGCAGAACTTGTGTTCACAAAGGCTTAATCGAAGGTCTTCTACTGCGAGAAACCATTATAATGGGGTTTCGCTGAAAATCAACTAACTATGAAATTGTTATGACAATTAGGGTTTTCAGATAAGCCGTCTGTAGGTTTACATAACTAGAAAGTAAAACGTGCACATGAATCGGGATTTGAACCCAATATCTTCACCTTCATGCGCTGGGGATCTAATTTTCATACAGGCCTAAATAAAGACAATGCTTATTGGCCTGAGCTAATAAAAATGGTAATAATAATTGAGGGAGTCCCGACAAGAAAGTACCAAGCCACATTTTTGGTCAAATTCAACTAGTTATGCCATCTTGTAGACAATATTATTTTGAATATTCTAGTGCCAAGTGTGTATATAGAAAACTCAATATATGGTATTAAATTAAGTTTTATTTTGTTGCCCTAGTCTGTTATGCATCTTCCATAACGGCAAGACAGTGTCAAGCAACAAAGGGAATTTGTGGAAAATTGTTTGTAGAAATAAATTGAAGTTCTCTGGTGAATCAAACGATGAAGATAGTGATAATAGCTCTGATTCTGAATATTTGCCACGCTCTCAGGAAGATTAATCAATCAAGTATGACGGTGACATAGCACCGTCCGTGTGCTGCTTACTGAACCCTACCTGGGGTCTCCTGGCAGCGAATTCCTTTCGGGCTATCAAGTTAGGGTTGTGGTTCATATAACTTCAGCCTTATGGTGACAAGTTGATTCTATTGAAAATTTAGTAGTTGGAAAAAATTGTGGACTTTCCCACATCAAAACAGGGCGTCAAAACAGCAACTCGGCAAACAGAGAGTTCGAAAGCCGATCAGTGCAAAATGAGCCTCACTGTACTGAGCGACTAAAAACTCACACAATTTGTTTAGTAGTCCATCTTGCAATGGGGATTAACCTATGCAAGGCATAGGGTAAATAGTTTTTTTCATGAAGATAAATCTTTCCATGGTAGATAAACCAGCCAATGTTGGCTGTATACCCTGAAAAAATCTATCTACATGTACACCTGAAGTTAGTCGTTACAGTTCCTGGTTCTGGTCTTGAATTGTGTTGTTCTCTTGTGTAGTTTGAGAGGCAGTGCCTGACATTAGGGCTTCAGTATAGGATTTAGATGGATTAACTTTCACCGAAATGAATGTTGTGGGTTGTGGTTGAGTATTGACATGTTGGGGAACAGGGCCCTATTATTATAGTCTTCATGCGCCGCCTCGAAGGCTGGGCAGCCTCGATAGGACGGCGGATGACCGAACTCAACGCAATTTTCACACTTTAGTAAACTTTTGTCTTTCTGGGCCGCGGCCTTAATGGTACAGTCTTTATGTCCATGGGCCCCGACACAGACGACACATCGTGGAGTCCGGCAACAAGCAGGAAAGGTATGATTAAATGCCTGGCACTTAAAACACTGCTTAAGCCCAGACCTCGGCTTGTACGGTTCGATTGCTACCACAGTAAAGAGAAGTTAATTCAGGTTGTAAGTTTCGAGAGTTTTTGGAGAACTCTCCAGCTCTAGTATCCACATTAGGAATGAACTGTCAGAATTATTGTCTTTTTTGACAAGTTGTTTTATTGATTTAAGAGGAAATCTTAGTAAGAGAAGTTCCTCTTGAATTTCTTTTGTTGGGGTACCTGAAGTTAGCCTCTTGAGTACTGCCCTCAGTGGAGTATCTTTCTTCATCTGCTATATATAGTACTCCCTCTTTAAGGAAGTAAAATACTCCTTCAGTATTTTAAAGTCCTCCACTGAGGTAGCGTAATATCTCAGTCCCTCCTTGGTATTAACTACTTTTGGAGGTCCAACCAATAAAGTTTTCAACTCTCTGTTCATGCGGAACAGATGCCCATGGCCAATTACAGTAACCGACGGGGGTCTCTGTCCTGCTGGGTTATTACTGCTGGGAGGCTCCGGTCTATTAGGCGTAGCAGTCGTTGGACCAACTTCCATTGCAGATGGGACTACCGTTGAGGAACTTCCAGCAGTTGATGTACTAGGTTCAACAAGTGCTGAAAATCGATTAGTAGTTTCAACCGCTGAGATCACGGCTGGTATCGCCACAGGTTGTCTTGCTCGGGTTCTTTTGTACCATCTTTTTGGTGATTTCTTTTATCAATTTAGCTACTTTAGTCGGTTTAGTTTTTGATTTTTTATTTTTCCTTTTCTTAGAACCTTTAGATTCTGTCAATTTAGTTTCGTTAGTATCTTTAAGATAGTTTTGTCTTTCACCATTTGAAATAGTTTCAGTTACTTGATTTTCCATTTTTGAGTTTTCCTCGTCTGAGGAACTTTCGCTGCGAGAGAGAAAGCAGTGCGTTTGAAAGTCAACCGCACAAGCCTTCAACTGCTATAGCACAGCCTCAAAGAGAGGGAAACCAGCCTGTTCAGTTTGAAGTATAATGTTGAGCCGTGGTTAAACCACGAACCGTATTGGATCTCTCAATATTATGAAAATATAGTAGACCAATATCGTTAATATGTATTTGGACATATGCTTGTTTGGGATGAGGGTATTGCAGATCACGACAGCGATGAGAATGGAAGCTGCATCCTGAAATACATAAAAAAACTAATTGTATTTGTGAAAGAAACTGGTTTATTTTCTGACAAATGTACGGGTCAGAATAAGAATTTGAATATAATGGTATTTTGCAAGTATATACCCACACAAAGCAATTTGAAGAAATTGAACATTGCTTTCTAAGTCATATATGAAGAGAAAAATTATACTTTCAGACTGAGGTTTGAACCAGGACCTTTCGCACTCTAGGCGAATGCTTTACCAAGTAAGCTATCTAAGAAACTCCATTCTAAATGCAATTTTTCTCTTATTTTTTTTCTGGACACACATAATTACCCTCTGATAGAATCTAATAGAATTGAAAAATATCTGAGGGGTTAACCCAATGTATATTCTCCGTCACATTGGAGAGAAATAATAATCACGTGGTCGTAAGCATTAGTTTGATGTAGTCGAAATGGAAAGCACTGATTTTTTTTCGATATAACAGCTTTAAAAAGTTGGCTAATTAATACTACTCGTAATAAGAAGTGGTGTGGAGCTCAGATTCTCAGAAACTCTATACTTCGGATTTGAAAATACCAAACAATTTGGTCAATGAATTAAAAACAGGATGACTATGCAAATTGAAGAGGTTTCAACAAGAAATAAAGGGAACCTAGGTACTATGACTCCAAAGAAGACAAATTATAAGACCACGTAAGGTAAAAAAAGAGCAAACTTACAAATTTAATGGAGTATGTCCCTCCAATCTATCATGGCTTTTACCTGAACTTGATACCAGATGATATTGACAATGATTGAATAAATTACGTGGAAGACTTATTTTAAGGCATTCTTTATTTTTTGTGAAACATATATTATTAGATTTGATTAAATAGGGCAAATAAGTATCATAGACTGTGATGAGTAGGACATGTGGCACGAAGGGTAATGAAGACATGCATGGAAGCTTCTTGTAGGAAAACCAGAGGGAAAACGCCCAGTTGGTAGGCCAAGAATGAGGTGGGTGAATAACATTAACCATGATTTGAGGGAAAGTAGATTATACAGAAAATGATTGGAAAAATTAGTTTTGGACAGGGATGTATGGAGAGCTTATGTCCGTGTGGCCATGAACCTACGGGTGCGATAGTGCCAGTTAGTTAGTTAGGGCAAATAATAGTTAACTGTAATCATGTCTTAAATTAATAAATATTTATTCAACTTTTTTAAATGGTGGTATACATGATGAGGAAGGTGTATTCACGTAGACTTTCACGGCCGGAGTTGCTATGATGATCTTGAAGAAGATTTCCGGGCTGTAGGCCGTGGTCGTGAGGCTTGTAGTTCCCCTACTACAAGCCTCACGACCACGGCCTACAGCCCGGAAATCTTCTTCAAGATCATGATGAGGAAGGTTGTTTTGACCATTGTTTATCTTTTTGTGGAATATATATTACTTCGTTTTATTACCTAGGGCAAATACAGTTAATTGTAAATATTTCTTATGTTCATAAATATTGTTTCATATATTTTGTGAATTTTTTTGGTCAAGATGGTGTCGAGCCACACAACAACATAGGCCTATATATTTTTAATTTAACTTTGGATATAAAACATATTTATAATATATAATCACTATTTTATTAAAAACATATTAGAAAAGTATATTTCATCTCTAGAATCAATATTTAATCTATCTATCTTCATCTTCGGGTTTTTGCAGCTGCTGCCATGTTCCCGTGCCAAACCTCCTAAGCCCACGATCTTGGGCATCTTCAGTGCTTATCCCTCTTGCTTGCATTAATGTCTTCATGTTTTCCTTCCATGTTAACTTCGGTCTCCCTCTCTTCTTCCTCCTTCTGGTTGGATGCCATTGATATAGTAGCTTTGGCCATTCTTAAAAAATGTCCTAACCACTTTAATTCCTTCTCCTCAATTCTTTCAATTATGCTTTCTTCTGCTTCCATTAGATTTCTAATTTCCTTATTTGTGACATGTTCTAATTTTGACTTTCTGGCACTTCTGCGTAAATAATCAATTTCTAGAGCTATTAGTCTATTTTTGTAATACTTATTGATTGTCCATATCTCACTTCCATACATTGCAACAGATTCCACCAATGTTTTACCAATATATTTTTTTGTGTCTTTCCAAATATGCTTTATCCTACCATATGGAATTTAATACTGTCTCTTATTTGAGGATTTGAACAAATATTCAACTTGTTTTATCTCAGAATCAGGAAAATCTGGCTTGGCACTTTCTTGCCGGGAACCCCTTCAATTATTACAATGAAGATAGATAAAATAGTAAAAATGATAAAGGCTTACAAAAAAAGATATCTCACACATTCAAGCCACTGAAATTAAATTTTTAAGATCCGTAAAAGATGTACACGCATGGATAGATTACACAATGAATCAATAACACATGAATTGGAAATATTTTCAATACTCAATAAACTAGAAGAGCACAAATACCAACGGAAAGAACATTTAGACAGAAGGACAATACAAGATTACCCAATACGATCAACATCTACAAACCGCATGGAAAAAGACCTTTGGGACGGCCAAGGAAACGATCGACTTGAGACGGGAACAGGTCGCTTTGATCTAATCCTGGAAAGGAAGAAGAAGAATAAGAGGAATAAAAAGGATAAAGATGATAATAATCATAATGTTAATAGTAATAAAACAATATAAATAATAACAATAATAATAATAAGTATCATTATTATAATATTATATTTATTTGATGATGTAGTACTATTGGGCGATAGCGAGAGAGATACTAAAGGCCAACACGAACACACTATTGACTAACACTAAGAAATTGGGACTGGAAGTAAATATCAATATAACTAAATACTGTATTATTTGGTCCACACGTATGAAATATCACTTTAGTACACGGAAATGGGCCAGCTTTAATGAGAAATGAGGGAAATTTTGAGGAGGTGCAAAAAAAGAATTCAAATACCCTGGAACACAATATATCCACCAAATAGGAATGAGATGCCACAAAGAAATTAAACATAGGCGCCAATTCTGGAAAATGAGTGTTATTATGCATTACAAGCGACTCCTTGACGTCCCAACTCCTTTCAAAAAAACGTTTAAAATGAAAAGATTAAAACTATTATTCTACCAGTTATATTTATATGGATGCGAAACATGGACTCCTACTTTAAGGAAGGAAAGGAGATTACGAGATATTTGAGAAATAAAGTTCTTAGGATATTATTTGTTTGGACCAACAGAGAGAATGAACAGAATAGGTGACGTTACTGGCAGGAGACTATTAAACAGTGGAATTACCATGGTTCTTTATATGGAAGTCCAGGATCCTAATGAGAACCCCAGTTAAGTCATCGTAGACTGCGATGGACCAGGACATGTGGCACGAATGGGGAATGAAAGACGTGTATGGAATCTTCTTGTAAGAAAACCCGAGAGAAAACGCCCAGTCGGTAGATCAAGAATGAGGTGGGAGAATAACATTAACTATGATTTGAGGGAAGTAGATTATACAGGGAATGATTGGAAAACATTAGCTCAGGATAGGGATATATGGAGAGCTTATGTCCACGCGGCCATGAACCTAAGGGTTCGATAGTTCCAGGAGTTATAATAATAATAACAATAATAATTATTATTATTATTATTATGTTAATAATTGTATAATAAATATAAGCCTAATAAAACTTGCAAAAAATTGATCTGACATCAGAAACTCTAGATATCTGAGTATTAGACAGAAAATACACACTGTCTAATATAATAATAATAATAATAATAATAATAATAATAATAATAATAATAATAATAATAATAATAACAATAATAACAATAACAATAATAATTATTATAATAATAACAATATATTATGTCTAATACTAGGATATCTAGAGTTTCATGGAGATCATCAAGGATGTCAAGAAGAGGAATATGGACAATAAGATGGATAGTGAATATGAATGTAGAAGAATTCGTGATGGATAGGACGTCACAATGGCACGACCATACAATAACACAGAGTACGAAAACTATGAAGGAAAGTGATGTGATGGCCACCAGAAGAAATAAATAGGAAAGAAGGAGAACATGGAAACTGGGTGAGGGAGTAAATCGGAGTATGGAACTGAAAATACTTGAAGGACTTAAATTATGTAGACCTACTCTCTATTTAAAATATATATGTAGTCAATATGCCCATTTCACCAATTAATGTTTTAAAATGGTCAACAAGTTTCTACAGCCAAGCTGTCATTCTCAAGACCAGATATTGAGTCAATATCTGGTCTTGAGAATGACAGCTTGGCTGTAGAAACTTGTTGACCATTTTAAAACATTAATTGGTGAAATGGGCATATTGACTACATATATATTTTAATATTATATCACCAAGAAGATCACTTGTGTATTAAATACTCTCTATTGTTGAGGAAAAACTAGCATTGTGGAAAATCCTAATAAAAAAAATAAATTGTAAGTATCTATTACATGATTGTTTCTAATGTGTGATGAAGTATCCTGCTCTGAGTTATGAAGACAATGTCATATACATGTTTTGTGCCTAAGTACAAATCAATGTGACACTTCACATTGAATCTAGACTTATACAGAATTCATTATAAACTGTTCTTATTTACAAATGTTATCACGCTAAGAACAAAGGGAAGAGCTAAGAAACTGCCTTGAACCTCTTCCCATAGCGTGAATGTCAAATTCGCAATCAACATTTTGAAGAAAAAAACGAGAACAAGAACAAATTGTTTTCTTTGCGTTTCTCTCACGTAGAATGATAGCCTTTACTTGATGTGTATGGGCATAGAGTGAAGGAATGGAAACGGTACGTGATACAACAGGTGGGTTGACGTCTTGATTGGTTGCACATGCGTGAGGAAGTATGAAGAAAACGCCCATCATGCGTGCAAGACTAGGGTCAAGGAGTCACTTGTCTTGCCCCAGTTGTAGTCACGATATCATAAAGTTAAATTATTTTCATCGTTAACCTTTAACTGAAACTTTGCCCACATTCCTGGTACATTTGTTTCCAGCTATTCACCCTTAGACAAATCTATTAATAATACATTGTCATTAAGAGATCTCAGAAACGTTATATAATTATCTTTTATTTATCTCTCCCACAACTTATTGCTTGCGTATATAAATGTTCATACCATCTAAAAACTAACAACTTACTGGAACTATTGAATTGGAGGATCATGGTCACGTGGTCGTAAGCTCCTCATACAGTTTCGTCATTATGTGCATAATTTATCTCTCTTAAATCGTGGTTAATGATTTCTCTTTTTGGCTTTCCCTCTGGTTTTTCTACAAAACATTTTAGTGACCCTCTTTAAAAACCCATTGGTGCAATATATCCTCGCTCATCGCAGTACGCGACTTAACTATTCTCATCCTACAAAATAATGGAGCTCACTATTATGTAGTTTTCTCCACTCAGTTGTCTGTTATTCTCTCTTCTATCCAAATAGTTTGTAAACTTTTTATTAAAAAATGTACGTAATATTCTCTCCTCTCTTAAAGTAAGATATCATGATTCGCCTCCTTATAACTGGAAGAATCACCGTTTATATATTCTAGTTTTTTAATTAGCCTCATGGCTCTTGTCTATAGTTCATGGGGTTTCCCGGGTTCGTTTTCGGTCAGACCACAGGATTTTTTTCTTTAAAAGAAATTACTCCTGTGGCTGTCCATAATCTAGATTTAGACTACGTTTAGGTTAAAGACTCTCCTGGTGCTCCATTATTATTAATATAAATATAATAATGTATAGCGCACAATGTGCGAAGATTAGTTAATCTATATTAGTTTTATCTGTCCATACAGAATCCTGTCAGAGATTGTCCTCTGTTTTTGCACTTTAGCACATGGTATCTCTCGCATAACATAACCGCATCGCTCGCACACGCATTCTGGTCCCGGGTCATGAAACTGTTTCGTTTTGCAGCAGTCTGTGATGGAAGCCGTGTAGGCCTACTACTAGCCGGGTCACTAGGGTCGTAGTCGTAGTTCGGCTTCTTCCAGTCTTTCTGAGATCATGGCATCGGTGTTGTAGAAATCGGTCCAAATGGATTCTTTTTTCAGCTGCAGCACTCTTAGTAGTATTATAGCTCGCTGTAGATGGCAGGAATAGTTTCAATCGGAGCTCTTCTATGAGAAATAGCTCCTTTGTCAGTTCATAGACCGTGCGGATTAATCACCTATCATATTCGGGGTAATGTTATAATTCCTCCATCCAGGCGTCCCAATTTGAAAAGTACATTAAAATCCCGCCATGCCAGGAGAGGATACCAAAAATGTCATAAAGGAAACCTCATGGCATTGGTACAAAAAAAATAGTTTAACATTTCTTTTAGAGAAGCTAGGGTGTCAAGAATCCTACACTGCATAATAACATGGTTTACAGAATTGATTCTATGCCTAATTTCTTACTGAATTTCAATCTTGATTGAAGCCGGAAAATCGTATGTTTGATTCCCTATGGAGTTATGAGTTTTAACCTCATAAAACCTTTTATCAGGACCATGGTCTCGGACGTCGACTCAGACTCTAACGAAAATGAGTTCCGGACACATGTTTCAGGGATAAAGATGGCTGTCACACAGGTCATATGGCCCGACTGTTATCTGTTATCGATTGCTTAATCGTCTTGATACCCCAAAGCATTTCTTAAAGCCTGTAGTGTTATTGTTATTTTTGTTCCCAGTATTTGAATTGCGACTGTTATTTAAATTATTCACATTTAAGTGTCCATCACCATTTAACAAGATATTATTAGGTGTAACTACAATATATTTAGTTGTATTGATATTTATTTCCAGTCCTGGTATCTTAGAGTTATTTATTAGAATACGTGTTTTCGAATTAGTATCACTTGGCACCACCAGGATAAACCAATAATTAATTGATAGCAATAAGTTGCACGGTCTCTTTATTCTCTGACCATTTCATTTGATCATCTAGTATAAAATGAATAGAAGTGGAGGATATTCATCTCTTTGAAATGTCGATTCCAAAATCATTTGAAAATTGTTTGCCAACATTCTTGTTACCATTTAGAACATTCGAAAAAGTATAACACATTTTTTAGAAATTGTAATTTCTAGTACATATATAACTACTCCCACTTATTTTAATCATGTAGATTTTTAAAGTTCATGTGCATATTTTATGTACAATGCCATCAGGTTCCAATTTATTTTTATAACTTGTCTTAAACAAAAACTCTGAACTATTATCTGCCTATTTCCTTTAATGTACATGATAATCACCTATTACGTCGTAAATATAATTAGTAAGCCTGAAAAATAACGTATTTATTAACATTTTATACGAATTTTTAAATAATGAAATATACATATTTATTTTTTATCTTAAATTTAATAATAATAATAATAATAATAATAATAATGATAATAATAATAATGATAATAATAATAATAATAATAATAATAATGTTTTATTTATTCTGTCAGAATGAAGGCCATAAGACCTTCTCTTCCACTTAACCTGCAAAATATACATATAACTCTAATGCACTGACTCTAGACTAAATCTCTCCTATCTGTAAATATTTCTCTTCAATGTCCTGTCTGCAAAAGTGTTGATACAAAGACATAAATTCATTTTTGTGTTACTTAAATACGTATATTTAATCTCCTATTATGTACAAACTTTTATCCTATCGTTTGTAGCAGAAAAATCCACAGAAAATCATGATTTCATGGTCTCAGTCAAATAAACAGTATTGCATTCAGGACATATTTTCTATGGTAAAAGTAATATTTAAGTTTAATATAAATGAATGATGTTACTTCTTTCTTCCTTCATTATCTAGCAGAGACTTTGCATCAAACAACATAAAATTCCTGTAATGAGAGTGAGTATCAGTGTTATCTGGTAAACAACGAGTACACTGCCATATTAGTGTTACAAATGTTCGTGAAAATAATGTATGTGTCTGCATAAATGTGATAACTTTCATTTTTTTAGTTTACTAAATTGACATAAACTCTCTCAAACTGAACACTCTATAACTCATATTCTTCTTTCGAACATGAAAGCTGTTCATTCAAATAAATAAAACTTATGCTTAGTATAATGCAGATTAATCTAGCGTTGGTCTCTAAAAGAGCAATATTTATCCAATTATATTTATATTATATTTTATGTTTTTCTAGCTCTTGGACAGAGTCCATTGTTACAAGATAAATGCAGAGATCTCCTGACCTACGGCCGGGCTAGCGGGAGAAGCGCATGCGGCCCCTGAGTCCTCATCCGCCTCACGCGGCATAGCAACTGCACGGCTCACTGTGAGTCATAAACTCGCGCCGCCGAGATATTGAAACTTCACTACCTGGCGAGGCAGTTGAATTGCATGCTTGTAAGGTGAATCATGCGTTTGTGTATTTTTTCGAATTAGTGATCTTAGTTCATACTTTTTTTTCCTCGATCTGTGTTTACAGTACAGCATAGGGCATTTATGTACAATAATTATGTTAAAACAGAGTCTTGCAGATTCAACTCTTTGCGATTTTCATTTGTGGGGGTACTTAATAAATAAAGTACATGAAAGAAGCCCTCACACATTAGACGATCTGAAACATTATATCAGGACAGAAATAAACTCAATAACAGAACAACAACTAATATCGCGTGAATGAGGGTTTCCTAGCAAGGGTGTCGAAATGTGTGGAAATAGGAGGAGAACATTTTCAACATCTCCTGTCATAAGGTACGAAAACTTATTTTCGCTATTTTCATTGTCATGCACGAACCAAATGAAAGTAGTAGAAAAAGAGCCGTGCAGTTGCTCTGCCGCGTGACGCGGAGTGAGGAACTCAGCTACCGCATGTGCTTTTCGCGCTAGCCTGGCCGTTGGTCGGAATATCCTCTCTGTATATTAGATATCAGAGTTTAACGTGATAAATGAATTTTTTATTTTTGTTTAACATGTTGGTGATACTGGCAATCAGCTATCCACATTGTTATTAATATTGGTTAGACTTTCACAAATTGTCATTACTCTTAAATAGCATGCAATAGTTTATTATTTAATGTATACAATATATATATATATATATATATATATATATATATTAATACGTGAAGAGAAATCTTTGGTACCCATTTTTAAGTAGATTGCGCGCACGGAGGAAGTGTGATACTTGGCATAATTAAAGTTCATATAGAGAAGGAGGGTAGAAAAATAAAATTATGTATAATATGTGTTAACAACTATTTTGAAATTAAACAAAATAAAATTAATTGTCTCTAAGTAATGTGGGGGGGTCTAATGAGAGAGGGAGCTATGCCACTTTGAGAAGAAATGGAAATAAATCGGGTTTATAAAGCATTAATTTATTAATTTTTTTTGCACAATAAAGGGGTAACTTTTTCCTCCTTTAACTGACTGTTATGTAAACTATGAAAAAGGTTAAAATATAAATTTTTAATATAAATAGCACTCTATTATTCCAATTTCTTCTCAAAGTGGCATAGCTCCCTCTCTCACTAGACCCCTCAATTTATGTGTATTACTCATTCATTTGTCTGATTCATCCGAGGCTTGTTTGAGACTTGAAAGCAAATGTAATTTTTTTCGTCCAATGGGTTCTGGCCCAGAGGGGTATTATGTGGGATTCCCACTAATGTAGCATTTCCTCTACATTAAGGTGATGTGGTTATACCGCAAGTACTCGGTCCTCAGAGCCTCATTTGTAATAGCAGGTTGCACCACGAGCAGGTTGAGGGTGAGATTTGGATAGGAGAGGTGATGAAATGGACGTCACTATCCCTTGGAAATCAATACAAAGAAAACCAAAGTGATGGCCTTTTGTGGGAAATACCCTATACCTAGCAACATTTTTTTTTTGATGAAATTTTAAGAACGAGTTAAACGAATTTAATTATTTGGGTTAATAATTTAACATTTCAAGATGAAGCTGATATATCAAAGAAATCACAAATTTTTACAAAAAACAACGGGGATAATTAACAGTATAATTAAACCATCTTTAGTACAGAAGAACACAAGATTACGGCTTTATAAGGTTCTCGCAAGACCAGTATTAAGATATGGTAGTGAATCATGGACAATACAAAGAAGAGATGAAAGCCGAATAACAGCAAATGAGATGCGATTTATGCGCGACAACAGCAGGCTACACAAAGTGGGACCATAAAAGAAATGAGGAAATTATGGAAGAGTTGGATGTAGAACCCATTCTCCACCATATACAAAACTACCAGAACAACTGGAAAGCCCATCTTCAAACGAATGCCGTCTCATAGAATTCCAAAAGCTATACTTCGCTATTGCCCCCAGGCAAAAGATCGCTGGACGTTCAAAAAAAGCGCTGGATGGAAAATTCCTCTTTGAGACCGTAACAGGCCACATGACCTAATACTTGCATGGATGATGATGATGAAGACTCATTCATTTGTCTACGTTCATTCTGAAAGTGCATTGTTGCAAAAAATGTAATTGTCAGCAGCAATGTGAATGACTTACTCTCGCGTATTTTATTGTTAGTGGTTTAAAAAAGTGAGCACATTTTATTATTTAAATTAAACCCCGTCTAAATCTTTGTTTCCAGTTAATATCATTATTTTTTTATATTTACATATTCGCACCTACTTCCATTATGCCTCGACATAGAACATTGACGGGTTGGAGTGAGAGACAAAGAAGGGAAATATTATATATATATATATATATATATATATTATATATATATATAAATATATATATCTGTACACTAACAATAGACCAAATGCAAATTTAAATAGTATACAAATTGACGCGTTATTGTCTTTTTTAAATATGGCTTAGTCAAACTATGTTTCCTATCGTTTGTATTTTAAAATAAATTGAAAATTAATGCATAATGAAGTATTTGTAACAAACTTAAAATTTTAATGAATTATGGTCGAATTTCGACCGCTGAGCGACAACTAGTACAAATAATTCTATGTTTCACGATGTAAATGATTTTTAAATAAAATATACTTTTTACAAGCATTGTGTTACATGAATCGAAACAATGTTTGTAAGATGATATATACGATTAGGTATTATTGTTATTCTTGTTCTTGTAAGCCCATGTTTCCCTTAACGAAGATTAGGCGCTCCCCCCTACAGGGAAGAATTTGTGAACTATACTAATTTAGTTACACTTGTTCTGGTATAGATGTCATTTGAGTGGTCCGTGGTCAGCGTTCCGCCTCATACTGACATCTAGGAAAACAAAGGTAGTACTAGGACTGGAAAATTCGTGTTAAATTTTGCTTAGAGGCCTTTTCATTCAGGCTTAAGAGATCTTTTACGAGCCTGAAAATCTTCAGACTCGGGACCCACGGCTGAAAGTCCCTCCCGGAGGACTTGCTCTTGGATTTTTCCATCCTAAAAAATCCGTCGACCCCGGTCGAGTTAGAACCCGCGACCCTCGGGACCGAGACGGAGAAACCACTAGTCCACCGCGGCCGACATTATTGTTATTATTAATTATATTACATATACTAATCTCCCCTTACTTTGACCTCTCTCTCTGAAAGTAGGCCTACTTTATGTGTTCGCACGCCATCCGGACCCTACAAGCACACCACCTATCGGATGAAGCTTTATGTCTCTGGACCACATATATACTTTTTACCCACTAAATGACATGAGGGTCTTCCCGGTAAGTCATCAGCCCATTGACGAAAGCCTCCTACAACACACACCACTAATAATTAAACAAGGTGCACTATTCACTCATACAAACATACAAAGCGACACAGTAGTATAATTATGAGCCTTAAACTTTGCTGATATTTGTGATGCAACTTCACCTAGGAAACCTCTCCCGATCGAGATCAAACTCGTGCCAACTGCTTACAGGCAAACGAACTTATCACAGACTGACTTTATTATTATTACTATGGTTAGGCCTACTATCGTGGAACAATTTATTTCAATTAAGCTTTAAAATTCTGTGACCGATAGAATGTTTTTAAGTATATATCGCGTATTGGCAGTTTTGCGAATTTGCTTTAAAGTTGTACTTATGTGAGATTAGTATAAAAATAATGTAGTTTGATACTTAAAATTTGCTTCTATGTAACCTAAGTACCAAAGTTAAGCTGACAAATAATATATTGGTTATCTAAGAAATGATTTGAACTGATAATTTAGATTCATTGACTGTAGATTCATTGTAAACACATCAGTAGGCCTACGTGCTCCTTTCAAATATGATGGGGGGGGGGACTATTTCGCGCATTTCAGATTTCAATCAGTATTATAATTATCTTTTACAAAGTTTAATTACGCTATAATTAAAGCATATTTACTTACCTAAACAATATAATAATAATAATAATAATAATAATAATAATAAATAATAATTTATTTATTCTGGCAGAGTTAGGCCATAAGGCCCTCTTCTCCACTCAACCAGCACAACAATACAAATAAATATTTGACAAATATAGATACACTACTATACTAATTATAACAGTTAAAGATACAATAAATGTAGCAATGTAAATGGCACATACAAAAACAACATTTTAGAGGGTAATAAACAATAATGATACGATAATAATAAGAATAATAATAATAATAAGAATACTAATAATAATAACAATAATAATAATATAAATATGATACATTATACGGGAAACACCAATTAATATATATATATATATATATAAATATCGTACACAGGATAATAATTAATTCGAGTTTTAGAGTAAATATAAATTTAGATTTCTTTTAAAAAATGCCAATGTCCGGCACGCCCCTTATTTCTTGTGGTAGGGAATTCCAGTTTGCGAGAAGTGGAGCTGGTTAATGAACATGTAGTGATGTGATGTCCTATGTTGCGGTATATATTAAGTAAGAGGACTATGTTGTTGATCTTTGTGTTTAAGTTATGGGTTGCGGATCGATAACTGGAAACGTAATTATAAATAATTGTGAATCGAGGTATGTAGGATCTTAAATAGGAGAATTAGACAGTGCTATTTTCTCTTCTCTCTTTTAGATGTAGCCATGACAATTCGTGGAATAATGGAGAAAATGTGATCGTATTTTCGAACATTAAATATGAATCTGATACACATATTATGGACACGCTGCAGTTTGTCACGACAATCCGTCACTTCTGTCAGTTATTAGAACGTCACAGTATCCAAAATGGCGGCATCACTAAAGTTTGGATTCAAATTCTTTTAAGAGTTGTAGGAAGAAAATGTTTACGAGTCGCTTTAGATGGATTGCATTATTGAGAAGATCCTTTTAGATGTTTGTTTACTTGCCACATGGCAATTTAAATTAGAATCTAAGTAAAATCCCAAGTTTTTATGTTTAACGACGGTCGGTATAAGGAATTTGTTCATTATCTAATATGACAGCCGGCATATTGCCATTGTTTATGAAGTGTAATAGCCTTGGATGTCCGATAATTATTGCTTGCGTTTTGTTCACATTTAGTTTCAAGCCCATATTGTCTGGACCATAAAGATAATATGCCTGAGGTCAGTGTTTACTTTGTCAATATATTCATTAATTTCGGCAGGCCTAAAGTGTGTGTAAATCTGTAGGTCGTCGGCGTAAAGATGATGCTTGCAGTTTTGTAGTTTCTTGGTCACGTCATTAATATAAATCGAGAAGAGAAGAGGAGCGAGGACGCCGCCTTGAGGTACCCCTTTCCTCACCAAGCGCCAGGAAGAAATGCGATTATTAACAGAAACTGATTGCTGACGATTAGTGAGGTAAGATGTAAACCAATCAAAGCGGTTTTCCGACAGATGTAGTGTCTTTAGTCTCGCTAGCATTAAGTCTATATCTACTGTGTCAAAGGCTTTGCTGTAGTCGAGTAGGACTATTGCGGTGAGTTTGCTTTTGTCCATTGAGTCTCTTATGTCCTCTACAATGTCAAGTAGTGCAGTACTTGTGTGATGTCCTGTTCTAAAATCAGACCATCGTTCCTTAAATACTGATATAACACTGAATAAAAAAATAATAAAATAATATATACTATAGCCTACACCTTGTTTTAAACACAGTGGGGCTAATCCATGCATGAAGAGGGACTATTTCGCGCACTTCACTTAGAATCATAAACATTTACCGCACGTAAAATTGTTTTATCCCAACTGCACCCACATCAGTTCGTGGAAACCAATTCATACATTTTTGACACCTGATCCACTCTCCCATTCTTAAAGACTTCTCAGAGAAGTATCTCGCTCCACATCCTCCACCCGTCTCGTTATCTGGAGACAACGGAGTCTGTCATAGAATCTGTAGAGAAGCTGTTTAATAAATAAGACCATCTACACAAGAGGATGGCAAATATCATAGCCAATGAGGCCGCGAAAGGAAGTGCAGGAGGGAGACATATCATGTGACACTACTCATTTCGCTCTTGATCTTCAAGCGAGAAAGCTCTCTTATCGGAAAAACTGGCGAATTTCTCTACTCATTCCACGGCACAGACTATAGTTTTAGCGCCCTATTAGATGCTAACTTCCACATTCGAGCCGGACGTCAAATGTTTGGAAGTGCGCTTAGGCTGGCGGTTTAGGTCTGCTGTTAAGTTTATTATTTTTTTTCTAAGGTATATAAATTCGTTGGTCCCGTCTCGTAGATTCACGACAAGTAAAGAACCTCAAGCCTTAAATAAGAGGCATATGAGCAGAATTTACCGGCCCATTGGTGCCCAGTTTTGAACTTCACGCTAATGACCTGAATTGTTAAAGAGCGTCTGTGAATAAAATTTTGCGCCTACTAGTTTACATTTTCTCCTCCTCCGCCCAGATGACCCTTGGTCTACCACCCGGCTGCTGGTTCACATCCACATGTATTAATCACAGATAAGAACGATAATCCTCTGCCAGGGCCCCATACTGGTCAAAATTCCAACAGTTTTTTTTTTTGGGGACTGGAACCAGCGTAAGCCCCGTAGCTTAGCAGCGAGGCATCATGCCTTATAACGCTCAACTACGAGGGGCACATACTACTACTACTAACTTTAAAACTAACGTAATGTATTAGTAACCCAAATTTTTACATAAAAATTGTTCTTAATTTAGTGCACAAAATAGCCCCATCATCGTTACGCGAAGTAGCCCCATATTACATTACATTAATAAAATGTTTATTATGCCCAAGTCGCTTAAATATCACAATCTACTCTTTTTAAATTAATATTCTAAAACAAAAAACCACATTCAGCTCTATTTTAAAGCTAAAATAATTTCAAATGCTAATTTTATAGCTTAATAACTGAGACTCTAATGTTTATTCAAAACAGGTAAAAAGATGGAAACACACGTAGACTTTCACGGCCGGAGTTGCTATGATGATCTTGATGAAGATTTTCGGGCTGTAGGCCGTGGTCGTGAGGCTTGTAGTTCCCCGACTGTTTCGCCAGAGACTGCGTCTGGCATCCTCAAGGGTTGTCTTGAGACGTCGGGGAACTACAAGCCTCACGACCACGGCTCTACAGCCCGAAAATCTTCATCAAGATCATCATAGATGGAATACAGTTTATCTTGCAGAATAAAATTAACGTTTCCCTCGGACGAACGGTTTTATCATCATCATCATCATCATCTGCATTCATGGATTAGGTCTGTTGACCCGTTCCGACTTCAGCCCATCTCTTTCTAGGTCTGCCCACATCTCGGGTGCCTTTAGGTTTGTATTTTGTTATTTGTTTTGGATATCTATCTTCATTCATTCTGTCTATGTGTTGCTTCCATTTTTGTCTATATGTATCTATTTTATCAGTTATTGCAAATATTTCAAGTTCCTGTCTTATTTCTGTGTTCTTGATTCTGTCTTCCTTAGTACCACCCTTTAACATATCTCAAAAATTTCATTTCTGCCGCCGTTATCCTACTTAGATCTTGTTTTTTATGTATCCAGGCTTCTGAACCATAGAGCAGTACCGGTACTGCCAACATTTTATAAAATTTCAATTGGGTCTCTCTTGTTGTTTTGTTATTTAGTGATCGTTTTATCGTACCACATATTCCCTGGAATTTTGCTATTTTATTATTTATATCATTATCATAATTAAATGAAATGTCACATCCTAGATAGTTGAGATGGTTCACCTGTTCTATGATTTTGTTTCCTATTACTATTTTCGATCTGATTTGATTTTTCCCTTGGAATGCCATTACCTTAGTTTTTTCTATGGATATTTTGAGATTATATTGTTCACATATATTATGTAGTTTAAAAATATTCCTTTGAAGTTCGTCTTCTGTATTTGCTATTATTACCTGGTCATCAGCGTATAATAATGTTTTCAAGTAGTGTGTTTTATCTAATTTTATTCCTTTATTTGTTTCTTCGTTCCATTTTCTTATTATATCATTGATGTATAGGTTAAATAAAACTGGAGAGATACTGCATCCTTGTTTAACTCCTTGATTAGTATGAATTTTATTTTTACTTACTTCATTTCTAGTTTTTATAACAAAATTTGTGTTCCAGTACAAACTCTTTATAGCTGCTATTAAGTGTTTCGGAATTCCTTTTTCTTTTAAAATTGTCCAGAGTTTTCCTCTGTCTACTTTATCAAATGCCTTGACAAAATCAATAAAAGCTATGTGTGTTTCCTTGTTATATCTCTCTTCTTCTGTTTATAAATTCTTTTATCGTAAATATATTATCCATACATGAACGCCCTGGTCTGAATCCACTTTGTTCTTCTCTTAACATTACCTCTGATATTTGTTTAAAACGTAAATGTTAAGATTCTTGAGTATATTTTATAGCCTGCAGTTAAAATGCTTATTCCTCTGTAGTTGTTGCAGTCGTTACGTTCTCCTTTCTTAAAATAATAATTGTACTATTGCTGTTGTCCAGGTTTCTGGTATTGTTTGCTTGTTTAAAACATAAATTTAAAAAATGAAATAATCTCAGTTAAAAAAAAATCCTCCATATTTTATTAATTCCATATTAATTCCGTCTATTCCAGCTGCCTTTCTGTTCTTGGTTGTTTTCAGTACTTCTTCTAATTCTTCCATTGTTATCATATCTATTCTTATCTCACACTCATATATGTTATATTTAGTTGTTTATTTTCATTATACCACAGTTTTTTATAACGTTCTTCCCATTGTTTCTCCTCAATTGCATTGATCTGTATTGTATCTTTTCTTGTTTATTTAGATGTTTCATTACTTTATAGGCTATTTTTTGCTGCCCATGTATATCGTATTCTAGTCTGCTTGTATATCTATCCCAACTGACTTTGTGTGCTTTTTTAATTTCTCTTTTGGCTATTGCACTTTTATGTTTGTATTCAGCTCTTAATTCTAGTGTTCTATTCTGTAAATATTTGTGATAAGCCTCTTTTTTATCTTTTATTATCCTCTCTAATTCTTCATTCCATATTCTTAAACCCTTCTTGTTATATATTTTATATTTTGTTCTAATGCCTCATATGTTGCTTTATCAATGCTTTCTTTTATATTATCCCATTCTCGGTTTATTTCTTCGGAAGTAGGTTTTAATATTAATTGTTCATTTTAGCCTATTCTGATACAGATTTTGTATACTTTTATCTTGTAATAAATGGTACCGAACGGTTTTATTCACAACAAAAATATTTTCACTACTGAGGGGTGACAAAATGGGATTATTTTATAAATACCCACTTCGACCTTCAGTAGACCGAGGGGTAGCTGTCAGAGTCAATTACATTATCAGGGCGTTCAAAAAGCCGCATGCGTGAATTAGCCCCCTGGTACTAAAATTTGTTTCGATCTCGGTGACGTAATGTCATAGGCTTCATTGGTTAAGAATCCGAAGATTTTCAGGGTCGTAAAGAATCGGAAGCCTGAATGAAGAGGCCTCTGTGCAACATTTAATGGACCTTCATCCAAGGAAGTAATATCTTAGTTGCCTACTAGATGTCCTATGAGGCGACACGCTGCTCACATTTCATTCACGACATCTGTAGGATTATAAGCGTAACTAAAATCAGATTGGTTAATTATTCTCAAAAAGGGAGAGAAAAGTCTGACTTGGGCTGTAAGAGGCAAAGGAATGGAGGAAGGTGATGTAATGCATTATTCGAGATTCCCAGTTCAAACCTAGAAGGTTCAGTGAACTGTTAAAAGTGTAAAAATGTTAAATATGTCCTACGCGGTGATGTAATAGCGGGATTCCAGATTTGGAAGTTCAAACCTTCAAGGGTCATGAATTTTTAAGTATGTAAAAAATCTAAATATATCTATCTCCCTTTAGAGTATATTAAAACCGTATGTCCCAAGTTGTACTTTTTACGGCTTTAAAAAAAACATTCAAGTCTGAAATAAGAGGGTTCTGAATGAAAAAAAGGATGTTATGCTCGGATTTTAATCGATTCGATTATGACCTAAAATATTATCATTTGATATATTTCAGAATTGATTGAGGAATTTGTGAATACAGTACTTAAAATGTAATATTTTACTCCTTGGCTTCATCGCACTGTTGTTTAATTATTATGGTGCCCTTATGTCTCAGATGTTTGTTCAAATTGTGACATTAAAATTGCAAATAAAGCTTGATAAAAATACCACACTTTACATATTGGTATAATTTCTACTGTGATTGTATTTATAGTCACATTAATTACTGTCATACTGCAACTTTCAACTGTTAGGAATGTGGTATATGAAATAAATTCTTTGGACCACTTTAGAACTTATAACTTAAAATCTAACGATGGATAATTTCTTAAGGACAAAGAACATAGAACTTTGAAGATCCAGATATAATAGCTGAAGTTAAAAAAGCAGAAAAATTCGATTGTTTGAGTAATTTCTGCACAGAGACCATCAAATCATAATAATTGAACGTGTTTTGAAAAGTTGTCCATGTGGGAGATAACTTGCTGAAGAAGAGTTCACCATGATGGGGAACAGTGAAAACATTTTAATAATTCATTTGGAATGGCTGATATCTCTATATTTTCAAATATTATAGAATGGAATAAAAAACGACTATTATAGAACCTTGAAGAGAAACCGATATTTTTCGTCTAGATTTACTTTTACCATTTTGCTTCAGTTAAAAATTTAGAAGAAGAATTGTAGTTTTTTTTCAGGTTCTGTATTTCAGTTTTAATTTTAGTCAGTAAAATTTGAAATTTGCCTTTTCCAATAAACTGATTAATTTGTGAAAGATGAAATATATCAACTAAGGTTTACAGTGTCATAGTTCAGTGATCGAAAATCTACCATAGTTCGATAGTATCAGTGAGTTAGTTAGCACCGGTAATTATATATTGTTATTCTTAAATGAAAAAAGTGTAATTCTGTTTGTAATTGGGACAGGAAAGTAACTATTACCAACATGGAAATAAACGCGAGTACAGAACTTAGTATAATTATAAGTATGAACATGTTTATCAGTTCATAATAATTATAAGAACGATTATATCGTCAAGTGGTAGCAGAAAACATGAAAATCTTAGTTGCGCTTTCTATTTAAAAGCTTGCATATCAAATGTATGTATTCGCATGCCGATACAGTGAATGGGTAAGACATGCATATAAGAGTCAACATGATTTGATCATTGCAAATAATAATTAAGTTGCGCGCAGGAAACAACAGGTCAATAACATTCAATTGTGTTGGCAACTAGTTGATTTCGATAAACGAAGAAATAGAATTCAAGTTATTATTTCGAATGAAATTTAATGCATATAGGATCATTAAAATAACGCGACGGACACTACTACAACCATGTTATCTCTGCAGGCGGAAACTATTTTAGGAATTCACTGTGTTTCTCTTCCTTCCTTACTAATGTTGTCACTTCCTGGCCTCTTAGGCGGAGAGCTGCCAAATACTGTGGTTTTTAAATGATTCACCGTCCTATGCTGTCCTTCACCAAATGACTAATGACAACCCTTTGACTACTGGGGTTACAGTAGGAACGGGTGTCCTTTCTTTGCCTTTCTCATTGCATGTTGCCACTTGTGATTTATTGTGAAGCTGGTAGTAGGTGACTACTAATACTGTGATTTTAAATGATCCGACAGGTTGAGCGTTCCTTGACTAAATTAATAATTTTGACAACCATGTTACGATCTTTCACACGTGTTTACGGATTCTCCACCCACACTTGAAGTTGAACCATTTTCAGTACGTGATCGGTGTACAGTCAGTCTTGTAATTTTGAACGTACAAGTAATTCAATGTTTAAAAAAAAATTCAAACTATGAAATATTGCTCCCGTAACATCGTGAGATGTGGAGCGTACTTTTTGATCGTGCAATACAATTTCGATACATAGGGGTTATAGTTTACTATCAGAAAATGTAGAAAAATATCTGTGTATTACAAAGAGAATTGATAGTTGGATTGTAGACCATTTCACGAAAAATAAAACTAATGTTAAAAATGCTAACTAAAAATCACTATGTTCATCGTTTAAGATTAAATCTATTGCAACGCTACATAGGATTAAACGTGGATTAATAACTTTTAAGCTCTTAAACTTGTATAGGAAAAATCATTATGAGCTTTAATTTAAATTTTAACATCTTGTTTATCCACATTTTGACACACTGGATTTGATCTACTTGTGCTATAAACCATCTGTTACTGTTAAATTTGCACCTACTTTGACTTTTGATTTGTTCATTACCTTTATGGAAAGTAAATGTACCCAGTCTAAATTTTGCCTGTGCTAATATTTCATGGAAGCCAGTTTGTTTTGGTTACCATGTTTTGTATCTGGAATTCCTTAATTAAATATCATTGAATAAATTAATTCACTGTGTTTTCAGCCCTTCGTGAGGACAATCTTTGCCCCAGAACATGTGCCTGGCATTTATTTCCGTTAGGTGCTGAATTGGCCTAGGGCCATGATGGCGTCAGAAGATTTTATCCAGCTAAAAATCGTGATCTGATTGAGACTCGATCGCACGCTACAACGGAAACATCAAATTATGAACACGATAATTTCTATTGAATCACATGAAGAAGCTAATTAAAATGCAAATACAGTGAAAATCTTGATTTCTTGAGCTACAGAAAATATGCTTATCTCATTAATGTGCTGGTATGTACAGTACATTTATAAATTATACAGCGTTTGTGTAGCTATATAAATATATGAAAAAATTAAAGAAAATAGTAGCTTCACAATATTTTTGAGTCGCAATTTTCATATTTTATTGTTATGATTTTATATTTTGGTATAATTTTCTTCATATAAACCCTCGCTCTAGGCTACATTAATCACCGTGAAAGCAGTGAAAAAGACGATATATTTGATATGGTTCCATTAGATGAATTAAGATAATATTGAATTTATTGAAAATTGTGTAATTATTATTCTCTTCTAAAATTCTAGAGTGACTGTACTGCTTACCCTACATCCCTTCCATAGATCAATAATTTAGCGACACTAGCGTAAAAACTCTTTCCCTCCAGCGGAGCAGAATTAATTTGGCGAAGTAATACTTAGGCTATTAGGTTGTGCGTGACGGAAAATCAATAATTTTCAGGAAGAGACCCATGTAGGAAATGGATTGTTTGGTTGCTGTGAGATGTCAAAAATAATATTATTAATTCTTCAAATACTATTATGGATTTCTATATTTTGATAAGAAACTTCCATCGGTAAGCTTTACATAGCGATTTAAAAAAGCTATGAATTTGTATCTGTCTCCACATAAATTGATTCTAGTGCTTACCAGATTGATACACTATTAGGTAATATATCTGATGCACTTATTCCGTCCAACTTACGATCACAGACATGAGTCACGTAAGTATTATGGCGCCGAACATAATTTGAAGTGACTGTCAGCTCCCGGACATAGGTAATAAAAAATAACTTAAATTTTTACAAGTACAAACTAACATTAATGATAGTAGAATAAAAGTTTGCTATCTTTCATTTTTTTGGTATAGAGTTATTATTTATAAATATTTAATATACCCTCTTGATAGATGTTTAGTTTTGCGCTCAGCAAAATAAGCGGTCATTGTCATTATTTTGAATCAGTTTATACCTACAGGGTTCTTCATTTATAACCTAACGGGCACACGACGTTTTGCCTGTGCGCGGTTGGATGTGCCACAGCCGGCTTTACACCTACCTGAACTCCGCGCATAAATCACATATAAAATCTTACCTTATAGAAGATGCTAGAAATGTTGTCGGAAAAGAACAGAAGTTGTGGATCGATTAAATCGTCATTCACTGATGAAAGAAACCATTCACAATAATGCATTCGTGATACTGGGTCACCTTGTTTTAATCAATTTAATATAAGGATTTAGTTTTAATAATTAAGTTGCTCTGTGTGCAGAATGCTCTAAAATTCCCACCTGTTGTGCTAATATTGGTATGGATTTTGTTCGTGTACATTCAAAACTTTATTTCGTCTAACTTTTCTTCTGCTAAAATTGTACATTTACATTTTCGTTTTTTTTAACCCAGAACCAGTGATTTCGAACTTCTTCACAATCTCGTGAATTGTAAATCTCGGAGGAGGCACTTCACCAGGGAATTTTTGAATATACTCTGTGCTTTGGTGATTCACAATGAAAATAACTTTTACACACAAAAATGCGTTGCTCTCGATTAAATCGCCTGTTCATAATACTGCACATACAGTACTGCCGAGTGCCGCTGCTAGCAGATGCGCACGCTAAAAGGCAGCCGGTATTGGGGGAATGTAGCAAGAGCTCGGGAGAGGCTAAACGCCATATGCCCGTTAGGTTATAAATGAAGAACGTATATATGCATGTATCTGTTTTTAAATAGTTTTGAAATGCACAATATATTAAAGCAAGAAGTTGTACTATCGCCGCTGCCACTCATTTTTTATACTAGAGCATATAACATATCGAAGATTATATACGGGGAATAAAACTGAATGGCATTATTCAGCTTTTGACATTGAATGCCTATTCAATGTGACTATTCGAAAACACAATCACACTGAAGAAGGATAAAGTAGGGAGAAGTCATTTTGTTAACTTTGCTTTTCTACATGGCATGGTACCATAAATAAAGTTCCTCTCGCTATTAGGGGTTGATCGGCGAATGAATGTATATATCACAGTACAAAATCGATAAATGCATAATTAATTTCAAATGTATAATGACTAATATAATGGTTAACAGTTTTATATATTATGCTATTAAATAAAATAAAAAGATACACCACACAAAAAACGTTAGCTCTTAAAACCCCTTAAAATGTTTCAATGTTTTTAAATTCCTTTACAAACTTATATTACTCTATATAATTACTTTAAATTAAATTTTAGAGCTTAAATTTAGGCGGGACTCAAATTCGCTTAACTAAAAACAGAAAAAAGCTATTGGTGAAACTTCTTCTTCTTCATCTGTTTCTCCTCCTTAATGCATATACTTCTTACATATTGCCCCTTTTCCGAATGATTGTCCTCCACTTAAATCGATCTTCAGATCTTCTCAGATCTTTTTCCTAAACAGTCCAACCATTTCAACGTTGGCCGACATTTTGACATATACTGGAGACCTTTTGACATATACTGGCACTAGCTGGCCCGGCGAACGTCTTATCGCCTTTAAATATTTTTACGTTAATTTTTCCGATGTTTTAATAGTTATCTGCTATTCGGGGCGGAAACAAATCCAACAAATCAAAGGTCATAAAAATCGGTTCAGCCGTTCTTGAGTTATAAATAGTGTAACTAATCCGACTTTGTTATATATATATATATATATATATGCCAATTTGCGGAAATTCACTTGATATCTTATCATTCATGGTCTCTAGAACTGATTCCGCCATATTGTTCAATGTCTCTTCTCGGTCCAGTTAAATTTAAATTAAGTTGCTGTCTTTCAGCCAGATTACTTGAAACTAATAATTACACACGAAATTAATATTATTATCAATATATTGAAAATAAAATAAACACAAACACACTTAAATTATGAAATAATCAATATTTGTAATTCAATTGAAATTCGCGGTTGCAACAAAAAAGCACAGCCACCTGGTTAAATAATAAACCAATAACCTTACACGGCCATATGTTAGAATCGTATGGAACTCACAGATAATTATAACTCTTTGTTAAATAATAAACAGATAATTTGCAATAAAAATAATGCTACTATAAATTTAGTTATAAACTTCCCTAAGTCTCAATTTGGATCAAACTGCACACAGTGTGCAATATTTTATTAAAATGGGTTCAGTAGTTTAGGATTCCATCGCGGACAAACAATGTGACATGTAATTTTTATATATTAAGATAATCAATTTCAAATGTACAATGGTCAATATAATGCTTTTGATATATATCGAAACACTCTAAAAACGAATCTATCATTTAAAATACAAAATAAGCTTATTTTATAAGTAAATGGAGAATTATGAAAATAGTCTTCGTAATGGGTGGCTACTTGTAGGATGTGAATTGTTTATTCAGTCTATTCAATTGATGTACGCGAAAGTACGATCCCCGAACATTAGAGCTAATTGAGAACTGTATTTTCTGGTAGCGGCTTTCACTAGTTTGTGATTTTCAATAAGATGACTTCACAACGAGAATGTAAATATGAAGGACCTCAGCACACTTTCACTGAGTGTAGACAAATTTACAATCGCGTGAAATGAAAGCACATCTATTTACTTTAATTACCTTTACTGGATAAGAATGCACCGGTAGTGAAATAATGACATTATATACTTGACGATTCCCTTTTCTTTCCTTTCCCTCTAGTGATTTAATCTACAAACTAAATAGGATATAACATTTCATCTCCTTATTGAATGTACGGACCTAGTAGAGATTGGAAGTGAATAAACCTCGTCTTAAACATCGATTGGCCGTCTCAGTATACGCGTGGCTGCTGCCCCGAGTGAAATCCCAGGTTGGAATCCTGGCAGTTCCAGAGAGGTATTGGTGACGAGTCATACTGGGATTTTTCGAGTTTTTCTCGGCGTTCTCCCGTTTCTAGAATTTCAGCCTACCTACATTCTTCATCCCCCCTTTCTTCTCCTTCATGTCATTTCATTTCTCATTAATTAATCCCTTATCACTCAAATAGTTTAGTTATCATCCACAGGTTTTGAAAATATGCGGTTCTGGGGGATCTAATGGGGTACAGCAGTGTTCTGGCTCATGCATCCGAGTCCGAGTAGTAAAAAGGGAGAAAAGAGGCCAACAGTAGTGTTTTAGTCCCCCTCGAAGCCACGGGCCCAACCCAAAAATGGCAGTACGGGTCATGAGAGAAGAACTTGGAAGACGACCTACAACTTACATAATACTATAGAACACACTACATTCCATTCACCCATAATATAATGGGATAGCGCAATAGACGGAACCTACCCAGTCTGAATAAATAACTAGCACCCATCATGACTATAACTCAGTTGCTACCGACATTCACATTCAATTTGTGTTTTTTGTTCTATTGTTGGTGTAGTAAAGCATAAAACTTGATGAAACACGCGCCACGAGCTTGATCCCTACAGAGGTTGATGGAATTGTTTCAAGCAGAACAATTAGAGAACGCTGAAATTTTGGAGGTTAAATTAAAATCTTTACCCGCCTGAAGAACTACATAATTTACATACGCCAATTCAAGCTCAATACTTTTAATTTTCGCTCTCTTTTATCTTAGTTACTTATCCCTTTGAAGATGCATTTATATTGCCGGACATTACAAAGGCACGACCAGTCGGGAGAAGATATTTAACTCTGGATCAAACATATTTTTGATCACACAATGGCACGGAGACCTTCTGGAGGAGTGATCAGCTCAATGCCAGGCCCACCTCTCATACAACATGAACATTTTTTTTTCAATGCCCCAGTTTGTCATTTCAACATTTCTGGTTTTATCTCCTGACATTGGCTTAATTATAACCCACTTCTGAAGTTGGGGAGCCTGGAAGGCGGATTTACGTTACCCCTATGATATGACGTGTGATAAATGATAATGAAGCGCCAGGAGAGTTCTTAACCTAAACTTAACCTAAATTACAGACTATTGGCAACCACAGGAATAATTCCCTTTAAGGAAAAATTCCTATGGTTTGACCGGGAATCAAACCAGGGACCTCATGAACAGTAATCAGAAACGCTGACCACTAGCCCATGAAAAACGAACATTGAAACATGACCCACCATTCATTCACACATTCACATTCAACCTGGAAAATATATGGATGATTAAGATGTTCTGAGGCCATTTGGAACTTAACGGTTGCTAACATTTGTCTTAAAGACGAGGAAAATCCCTTAAAAAACTCATCTAGGAAAGTTGTCCTTACCGGGGATCCAAACCGCGCTCTCTGGCTAAGAGACAACGACGTTACCTCGAGACATAAAGTCTCCATAACCACATACTTATAACTAACTAACTCACTAACTGGCTCAATCGAACCCGTAGGTTCATGGCCGCGCGGACATAAGCTCTTTGTACATCTTTATCCTGAGCTAATATTTTACTGTCATCCCTGTATAATCTACTTCCTATTTATAATTCTACATGAATTAGATTATTTGCAATATTCAAAATAATCGACGCTAGACGTTCGGATTGACTCGTGCGATACAGCCAAGCTTTGTTGTTTTGGAGCTGCAAGTTTCGCCAGCTCCAATAGTCATTAAATTAAGCAAATGCCACCTCGTCTCTGGCGCACACACAAGCCAGTTGGTTCATTACGCAGAACAGTAGTCTACTTCCAAAACTTGTCTACGCGAGATCTCTACGGCAGAAATACATTCCTGATTCAAAACATATGGATATTTTATGTCTTCTTCTTCTTATTTATAATTGTAGGATTTTATCCTACGTATTGGATGTGCATCCACTGTCTATCAATTTCTTGTAATTGTCGAAGAAAATACAAGAATATTATTATTCATTATAACTATTCATTTTCTTCATAAGTTCAATTTCTGTTGAACCATTCAATATATAGAACACGCCGCCTCTGCTGAATTCGAAAATTTCTCCTCAGATTCACATATTGTTCAGTTCCATAGCAAAGTTTATAATGACTTATAATAGATATTTACTGTGAACTGGGACACAAATTAACAAGATTCACTGTGCATTCCAGCATATGTATCGGAAGGAAACATTATCAATTTTCTGAATAGTTCATTATCAAGAGAATTTACGCGGTCTTTTCCTTTTCGTCGTTTAAATGTTTCTACAACGTCATCTGGAGTTAAAATTATTGCTCGAGTGTATTTGAATAAAATATCTGTTTTGTCATATTATATATATATATATATATATATATAATATGACAATATGACAAAACAGAAATTTTATTCAAATACACTCGAGCAATAATTTTAACTCCAGATATATATATATATATATATATAATTCAGTTATTGTTCAAAGGGTGATATTAAACTTACTGTTTAATTTATGTTGATAAAACAATATGTTGATGTTGCATTTTATATATAGGCTAAGTAATGCCTTTATCTTCAACTGCATAAATTTAACACTATTCGACGGGGATAAAATGTAACACCATTCGGTGATAGGCTTGATCTACCTGTGATGGAACTCTTTCATGTCACAATGAAGGGCGAAAGTTCATCGAATAACATTAATGATTGAAATCTTCAAAGTAGAGATAATAACGATATTATTTTAGTTTATGACAATATAGTATAAACCGAACGTTATATTAGAAAACAAGTATAATTTAATCTCAGAAATATTTGTAGATTTAAAAGAGAACGTGCGAGATCTAATTACAGGTTTTAAAATAGCAGAAGACCCAGCTAATTCCGGCGCGAATTCTTAACAATCTTGTTCTGTAGCGTGACACTAGTACAACTTAAAACTCAACCTGGTACAAATTAGTTCTCAGATTTGTAAATTTAATCAATGAGAACGTCATTTTTTCCTTCATTTCGAATCTATTGCATCCTTCATTATTGATTGCCTTGGCTGTCTCGGGGTGACTCTAGTATCGAATCAATGGATATTCTTTGGGTGAGGTAAATTAGAAAGTTAAAAACTTTGGTCTAACTAACTCTAACTAACTCACTGGCACTATTGAACCCGTAGGATCATGGACGCGCGGACATAAGCTCTCCATATATCCCTATCCTGAGCCAATGTTTTACAATCATCCCCTGTATAATCTACTTCCCTCAAATCATAGTTAATGTTATTCTCCCACCTCATTCTTGGTTTACCAACTGGGCGTTTCCCTCTGGTTTTCCTACAAGAAGCTCCCATGCACGTCTTTTATTCCCCATTCGTGCCACATGTCCTGTCCATCGCAGTCTACGACACTTAACTGTTCTCATTATATCTGACTTCCTGTAAAGACCATATAATTCACTGTTATGCAATCTTCTCCATTCACCTGTCTGTTCATCTCTCTTTGGTCCAAAAATGTTTCTAACAACTTTATTCTCAAATACTCGTAATCTCCATTTCTCCCTTAAAGTAAGAGTCCATGTTTCGCATCCATATAATATAACTGGTAGAATAATAATTTTATATATTTTCATTGTAACATTTTTTGAAAGGAGTTGGGAAGTCAAGAGTCTCTGTAATGCATAGTAGCATGCATTTCCAGAATTGAGCCTATGTTTAATTTCCTTGTGCATCTCGTTCCTGTTTATGATTATTGTTCCTAGGTATTTGAATTCAGCCACTTCCTCAAAATTTCCCTAATTTGTCATTAGCTGTCCATTTCCATTTCCATTTGTATGTGTAACCATATATTTAGTTATATTGATATTTACTTCCAGTCCTAATTTCTTAGTGTTACTCAGTAGTGTGTGCGTGTTGGCCTTTAGTGTCTCCTCGCTATCGGCCAGTAGTACTACATCATCAGCATAAACTAACAGCTTATTAATACCATTGAGTTGTAGGCCTTCTTGATCCTCTAAAGATTTGATGGCATGCTCTAGTATAAAATTAAATAGTAGAGGAGATACTGCATCTCCTTGCTTCAACCCATTGTGGAACATTAAGAAACAAAATATATACAGTTTATTACTATCTGATAGCAGTGATTCAGTGGCGCAAATATTTACTAGGCACTCGCCCTTCACCTTTAGGCCACGAGTTTACATCTCGGTTTCTTCATGTGGGGTTGGGGTTCGTGGTGATCGGATAGAGGCCAGGGCAGGCTTTTTATAAGGGGTTTCTCGGGTTTTCCTCTCCCAAAATCCTTCATTTCGCCACTTCTCCTTACTCATGTCATTCATTTCGTTCAATTTAATTTCATCTGCCCCTGTGACAGCGCGACAGTCGGTATCTTGTACATTATAGATCTTAACAACAGGCGGTTCAGCTCTCAACCTGGCATTTCGCTGGAAATGAAAAAAAATGTTTTCTTTGCTATCTGATAACGCAAAGTATGAATTAAAATTATTTGTGAATCTTTGCACAATCCCACTTTTCTTTTTGTTTTACTTTGCTTTATCGTACATACATTGTAATTGTAGCATTATACGATAATACCCTTACAAAGGAAGAAAATTCATATTTGTATGCGAAATCTTATTTTAAGTTTCATCTAAATCGTATTATCAAATTTTATAATTTTCAACCTGTGGTCTCGTACGCAGCAGGCCCGGATTCGATTTCCGTTCGTGACAAGTTTCCTGGATGTTTTTTTTTTTTGGTTTCTTTTCTTCCTCACCTGCAAGACAAATGTCAGAAACTTCAAGGCTTAAACGGTTCCCCAACATTATCTGGTCATCATAATCATCATTATCGTATTCACCATGTTTAGTATGAAAGTGTGTGTGTGTGTGAATGGTGTGTTTCGTCTTAATATTGTGTTGTCTCGGAGGAGGCCTTGAAATTAAGCGGATCGCCCATTCGAGGATTTCCTCCATGTCCTTGTGTTGTCAAAAAAGTATAGTTACAATCCATTTCCCGACATATTGTATCATTGTAAGGCCCGCGTGGCGTGTGGCACGTTAAAGTACCTATAAAATGAGTGTTAACAGCGGGAATGGAATGGGTAATTTTTAATTAATTAATTAACTTATCAGCTATTTTGGAAATAGAAACAATAAAATATTACTAATAGGATATAAATAAATCTTATTTTTGTAAACTTGGAAAGTGTATGAATTACACTGGCCAACAAAATTTGAACTTTTTTATGTTACAAGGGAGAAAATGTGTGTTTCTAACTTACTTTTTTGTGCAGATTTCATATCTTTTTACGGAACTTTTCCATCACCCAGGCTTTTCGAGTAATCACATGAAAAACATTTTTCGTGTCTATACATTACAATTTATTATATCTTAGCTGAAATCATATTTGCTCACCCAAAATGTATGTGAATTGGATTTTCGGCTGTACTTCGCTTTAGGAATATCCCTCTTCAGTGTCCAGCAGTAGCCTGCTAACATATTTGGACACCATTTACCCTGATAGCGCCTTTCCATTTCCGCGATGTCCTGGTGGAAGCGCTCCCCGTGTTCGTCGCTCACAGCCCCTAGATTTTCAGGGAAGAAATCAAGATGGGAGTGCAGAAAGTTAGTTTTCAAAGACATATTACATCCCATTATCTTGTAGTTCTCAATCATCTCATTGACAAGTTCTCTGTAGTTATCAGACCTGAAGTTCCCCAGAAAATTTGAGACAACATTTTTGAAAGATTGCCATGCAGTTGCTTCTTGCATATTTAACTTGTTCTGAAACTGCGTATCTTTCATCAGTTCTTTTATTTGAGGGCCAAAAATATCCCTTCTTTCAATTTAGCTTCACTGATCCTTGTAAATTTATTTTTGAGAAAGAGATCCATTGCTTTCAAAAAATGTTTAATCAAGCCTAGTTTAATATGTAGTGGAGGCAATAAGATTTTTTCAGAACGTACAAGTGGTTGGTGAAGAACATTTTCTTGTCCTGGATTAAGTGACTCTCTCTTTGGCCAGTTCTTTTTAATATAATGATTACTTCTATCTCTGCTATTCCACTTGCACAAGAAGCAGCAAAATTTAGTATAGCCAAGCTGTAACCCAAGTAAGATGGCTATAACTTTCAAATCCCCACATATCTGCCAAGAAAAATTGTTATACTTTATAGCGGATAGTAAGAGCTTCATATTCTCGTAATTTTCCTTCATACCAACTGCATGGGCTAAAGGAATGGATGGATATATGTTTCCATTATGTAGTAACACTCCTTTCAAACTTGTTTTCGAGGAGTCTATGAATAAACGCCAATCCTCAGATTTATGCTCAGCACCCAGTGACTGGAACAAATTCTCAACATCATTGCAGAAAACTAGGTCCTTCTCTTTAGAAAAGAA
>JASPKZ010001519.1:0-44465 GCA_030220185.1 Diploptera punctata
TATTATTATTATTATTATTATATTATATTTCGATTACTATTATTATTAGGATATTGCCATGGACATAGTAGGGTTAAAAGTTACCGAGGCAGTGAGAATAATTGTGAGTGTCGGTGCAGAAACTTGAACGTTATGTTAGTTTTATGATTGATTGAGGCGGAAGCAGTCGATATCTGGTCTCCACAACAGAGAGGAACGTCGTGTTCCATCTGTTCGTTTCCTCACATCTTACTTGCACACACCCACACTCTGAACTTCACAAGTATGAATTTCCAGTCCCTCATTCCAGTTCCTGTATCCTCTCAATGCAGTTAAAAAATGGGGAAAACAGTAAATAGATTAGTTAATTTAAAGATAAGAAATGAATCTATATCATCTCGAATGGTAAGCTTTTAAGATTCATATTCGGGAAAGTCCCGAGGTTTAAAATGACATCATTGGGGCCTCCGAACTGGTCTGAGGTTTTTATAAATTTTCAAGAGTTTAAAGGTTCATGAACTAACTAATTCACTGGACTATCGAACCGTAGGTTCATGGCCGCGCGGCACATAAGCTCTCCATGTATCCTCTCCTGAGCCAATGTTTTCAAATCATTCCCTGTATAATCTTCTTCCCACACATCATAGTTAATGTTATTCTCCCACCTATTCTTGGGCGTTTTCCCTCAGGTTTTCTACAAGAAGCTCCATGCAGGTCTTTCATTCTCTCGTGCCACATGTCCTGCCCATCGCAGTCTACGAGACTTAAACTGTTCTTATTATATCTGGCTTCCTATAAAGACCATGTGAATTCACTGTATATGCAGTCTTCTACATTCACCTGTTTGTTCATTCTCTTTGCGTCCAAAAATTTTCCTAGTGAACTTTATTCTCAAATACTCGTAATCTCCTTTCCTCCCTTAAAGTAGAGTCCATGGTTTCGCATCCATATGATATAACTTGTGGAATAATAGTTTTTATATATTTTCAGTTGGCGGAAAGGAGATTACGAGTGTTTGAGAATAAAGTTCTTAGGAAAATTTTTGGACCAAAGAGAGATGAACAGACAGGTGAATGGAGAAGACTACATAACAATGAAACTACATGGTCTTTATAGGAAGCCAGAATAATAAGAACAGTTAAGTCTCGTAGACTGCGATGGGCAGGGACATGTTGCACGTATGGGGAATGAAGGACGTGCATGGAAACTTTTGTAGAGTAGAAAGCGCAGAAGGCAAACGCCCAGTTTGGTAGAGCCAAGAATGAGGTGGGAGAACAACATTAACTATGATTTGAGGGGAAGTAGATTATACAGGAAATGATTGGAAAGCATTTAGCTCAGGATAGGGATGTATGGAGAGCTTATGTCCGCGCGCGCCATGAACCTACGGGTTCGATAGTGCCAGTAAGTGAAGTAAGTTAGTAAGTAAGTAAAAGTATATATTTTCAGTTTATCCGGAATACCTTTACCTTTTTTTTAGATTATACAGGGAGAATGATTGGAAAACATTAGCTCAGAATAGGGGATGTATGGAGAGCTTATGTCCGTGCGGCCATGAACCTACGGGTTCGATAGTGTCCAGTAAGTAAGTATATTATTTTCAGTTTTATCCGGAATGCCTTTACCTTTTTTTTAGATTATACAGGGGAATGATTGGAAAACATTAGCTCCGAATAGGGGATGTATGGAGAGCTTATGTCCTTGCGGCCATGAACCTACGGGTTCGATAGTGACATTGAGATAGTTGGTTAGATATCTTTTCGGGGCAACAATTCAATTGATAAGTTCAGAGGTAGGTCTAATGGCAGAACATAGGCTATGTTTAGCAATGCCCTATATTGAAAATGTACGGAGTGTCTCCATAATTACTCTGCGTATGGTTAGACACAGGTGCAATCGCAGTTGCCCATGGCCATTGTTGTAAATACAATATCGATGATATTCTGTTTTAGCTTACTCTGACTAAATGCTTATTAATTCGCCCCACACACCAGTTTATTAGGCTCTCTCTATCTAATTATATATTCACTATAAATTGTGAACATCCTAGCTAGTTGCCATATTAGTTACCCTGCACAATTATACTGTCGGGTTTATCAACACAGGAAACTTCAATGCAAAGTAGATTTGTTTCATTTTACAGAATTCACAGACTATAACTCACGCCCCAAATGGGAGTCAAAGACCAATCACGTTTTCAATGAATCTTGTTCACAACCAATGACAGTCGTGTTTCACCTCGCTCTTTATCGATTTCGCGTTATCAGCTCCTGGCTTTTGTGATAAAGAAAAGCTCCTCCCTTTTTAACCCATTCGCTTCGAGTTTTAATGCCCAATTTATTTCCCCAGAAACCGGACTTAAATCACCGTTCGTAAAATGTATTATATATTTTCAAACATTAAAAAACGAACCAAAGATTAACGGTATTGAGATCACAATAAGGGTGAAGGCCAAATACATTCCTGTAGTATTAATAAATGTTAACAAAACATTAAACGCCAAGGGATGTACACCTATATTCCAATATAGAACAGGCCGGGTTAAGCGGGTTGTGTTGTTTGTTCCTCGTCTTTCTGAGGAGGAATGGGTTAATATTATGAACAGCTAGAGCATTATTTTTTCTCCACAATTTACACTCAATATAGAAAATTCTTCCTCCCTCTTCTTCTTCTTCTTCTTCACTTCCCGGGCTAGACAAAATGCCTGTTCCGCCTCACAGTTCTTCTGTCCATCTTTTCATTGGCCTTTCCTACATTCCTTGAACCTCTTGGCTTGTAGTTAAAATGCTGCTTTTGGTAATCTTGTTACGTTCATTCTTTCTACATGTCTTAAACCATTTTTCTCTATATTATTTGATTTTATCATTCAATGGATATATATTTAACTTTGTTCTTATATCTTCATTCTTTATCCGATCCAACCTCGTGCAGCTTTTGTTCTTCTAAAGAAGTTCATTCTACGCTTTGTATTCTACTTTGTAATTTTTTTTTGGTAATTACCCAATTTCATTCCCATAAAGTAATGCAGGACCTGCTAATGTTTTATAAAACTTCAATCTGGTATCTCTTCTTGTTTTGTTCCTTAATTGTTCGATGTATAGTTCCACATATCATTTGAAATCTTGACAGTTTCATATTTACGTCTCTTTCAGTTGTTGTGTTTATAGTAAAATTACAACCTAAATGATTAAAAATTGTTACTTGTTCCAGAGGTTTTGTTGTCTATTATTATTTTTGATCTAATATGTTCACTATAGCAAATAATGAACAGATTACTTGAATATTTATTGAGCTGAAAAAAAAAATTAATAACCTATGTTGATTTAATGGGGGCACGCCGTAGCGTAGTGGTTAAGGCACTGAGCTACAAGCCGGAGGGTCGAGGGTTCAAGTCCCGTTGGGGGTCAGGATTTTTTAAACTGACCCAAACCCTCTGGCGGACACTATGGCCCTGGGGTCGACTCAGCCTCTAACGGAAATGAGTACCAGACGCTTGTTCTCGGGTAAAAGGCTGGCCGTCACGCAGGGCTGACAAACCCGGCTGACATAAAGTGCCGATTGTCTAGAAAAAGTGGGAGCCTTAACCTCCTACTACCCCAAGGGCCTCCTGAGGCCTGTTGTGGGATCACTTTACTTTACTTATGTTGATTATAATACACAGTTTGATGTGTTACATTCTTTCTCCACTAGGGTGCATTCTTACAATATTGGGATCTAATTTTGGCATAAATAATATGATCAAGTTGTCAGTGAATATACATAACCTCAGATTTCTGATTTGTGTTAAACATGGCGTTTGCATTAAGTATATTAAAACACCAGTAACTATATTTAAATAATGATTTGTGAATAAACATCTTAATTGTATTCGTTGAATAGTCCTAACTAATATAAATCCTTCACACATCATCGCCTAATTATTTATCAACGCCGCTTCATCAGACTATCCGACACAAATAATCTTGACACTTGATCCCATCAGCACATGTCCTTTATATCCCTCCTCATCACACTGTATATTATTATTATTCTTTACGGTCGTCACTTACCAAAACATGATCCCATATCAGAGACTGTCAAACTATAAACATCCTTCAAAAAACAAACTAATGAATTATTTAATAACAAACTAACGTATACACCTCACTGATAGTATTCTTTTAGCAATATTAATACATTTAATTATTTATGAAAATAATATTAAGATTAACAAATATTTTCTTTTGTTTTGTTTTAAATATTGTACAAACGTAAAATTAGTTTTGCTATATCTCATTATTTTTCTTTGTTTTTATATACACTTAGACAGGGACAATTTAATATGTGTTGCTTGTATACATTTTATTATTAGTTTTAGTCTTAATTTTAACTAACATTAACTGGTTGTATTATAGATCGTAATATAATAGATATTATCTTTTTGATCAAATTTTTATTTAGTATTTAATATTAGAGTTAATTGAGATTGTTATATTCTGATGTAATATATGTTTGTCCTGGTGAGTGGAAGAGAAGGCCACATGGCCGTAACTCCACCAGGCTAAATAAATCTAATCTAATCTAAATAAATCTAATCTAAACTAATGCCATTTTTGATTTCCAAAACCTCTAGACAAATGGAAATCACTGTTGGAATACTTATGATAAATCAATGCGAGCGTCACAAATAAATTAGAAAATACAGGAACTTTATTCCTATTTTTAACATGTAGAAATACAAGGGGAAAGAGAACCGTATGGCAGTGGCACGTAGCGTTTTTACTCCGAATTAAACTACTGACGTGTCGGCTAGAATACATAATGTTTGAATGCAACACTACTGGAAAAAAGTTGCTTATTTATTCTATAGTTTGTTTAACACACATCAAGAAAATTATTCACATAGTCTTTGTACGGTATATGTTTTCTTTTACTTCATGGAATTAGATCATTTGACCTGTTTTCCACATCAGGTGGGATTTAGTGAATCTTCCCATCTAGTAAATGGGCGTCCAAAACTTCTACGTCATTTTGCGTTCACTTTAATAAACAGCTTGAGGGATTCTATTTGTAGGCCGTGTTCATTCTATACCAGTCGTTTTTCAATTGCATTTGTTAAATTATTAATGTTTAAGTCCCTCAGGGGTCCTCATCCAGGGGATATGTGGATGGCGACCACAAGGTGCCCCATATGAAGCAAAACATTGCTTCCACTTACTTGTGTTTTGCACTCTTTTAACTTTACTACACTGCTCAAAAAAATTAGGGGATATTGTAGAATAACCTATTAAGACTATGTTTTTAGGAACAGTATTAGATGCAATCACTTTTCTATTACTCCAAAAGAATGTCAACAAGAGTTTGAAGTCATTACGTAACATCTGTACCACACCAGATGTCAAAGAGATCCTGATTAGGAATATGGCAAACAAACAAAGCAACATTAACATGGGTGAAAATGTTTCTTTTAGTATGGTGTATGGTCTCCTCGAAACGGCCAGCACTGCCTCACACCTGTATGGCATTGATGCAATGAGGTTAGCAATGAGTTCTTGGGGGATAATAATAATAATAATAATAATAGCTTTATTTTACCTGGCAGAGTTAAGGCCTTAAGGCCTTGTCTACCACTCAACCAGGATGGTAAGGATGATGGCCATATGATTTCGGGGACCGTTTGGGCCTTAAAGTTTTCCTGACATTTGTCTTACAGGTGAGGAAAAACCCCGATAAAAACCTCACCCAGAAAAACTGCCCCGACCGGGGAATCGAACCCGGGCCCGCTGCGTGACAAGGCAAGCACGCTACCTCGAGACCACAGCGGTGGACAGTCGTGGCCACTCTTCCATAAGAGCAATGTGCAGCTCTGGAACAGTTGTGGGAGGTGCTGGTCTGCCTGCAATGCACCTGCCTAATATATCCCACACATGCTCAATCGATTTAAGTCCGGGGAGGAAGCTGGCCATTGCATACGCTCGATACCCTCCACTTCCAGCATGTCGTCCACCAAGCCAGCTCTGTGGGGTCGTGCATTATCGTCCATAAAAAGAAAGAATCACCTATGGCATCAGCATATCAGGCACGACAAAAGGTCGGAGAATCTCATCTCTATACTTTACCGCAGTCAAAGTACCACCTTGGATAACGTAGAGGTCCGTACTTCCACCACTACTGACTCCTGCCTACACCATCAATCCACCCGCCACCATATGGGGATCTTTCACGTACAAAAGCTGGATTGTTTCGTGTCCCTTTTTCTCTCCAGATGAATACACGCCGACTATCACATTCCATGTTGAATCGCGACTCGTCAGAAAAAAGAACTGATCTCCATTCAGCATGCCTCCACCCAAGATGTTCCCTCCGCCCAGTTTCTGCGATCTCTACGGTGTTGTGGAGTTAACCATGGTATACACACACCATGGGCCTACGGGCATAGAGATCACTTCCATGCAGTCGATTAGGGACAGTTTGAGTTGACACACCCTGCGTCCTGTTGCTGTTTGAAGTGTATTTCGCAGTTTGAGTTGCATTCTGCTGTCTATTCCGACGGGCTGTTAACAAGAGGTAACGGTCATCCCTTGCTGTTGTTTGCCCTTGGTCGACCTTGTCCGGCTATTCTGTGAACAGTATGTTCTTTGAAAATGATTCCAAAGACTGGAATAAATCACGCTTTGAGACACCCCAATGGCTTGTGCCACCTCTTGTTGTGTCTGTCCAGCTTCCATCCTTCCTATGGCCCTCCAAGCCATTGGTTCAGGTAAATCACGTTGTCGAGGCATCACTGTCCCTAAGGCAAGTCATTCACTAACTGAAAACTAGACTGGATTTAAAAACAGCAACAAAACATTCACCCCCACACCCCATCCTTTCACATCAACAGTACAGAACACTGCCCTCTGGTGTGGTAACCGAGGGTTACGTAACAACTTCAAACTCTTATTTACATTATACTTGGAGTAATAGAAAGTGATTGCATCTAATACTATTCCAAGAAACATAGTCTTAATAGGTTATTCTGCAATATCCCCTAATTTTTTTGAGCAGTGTATCTAACCTCTCTTGGTTAACTCTTGTCATTTTCGATCGCGACGCTATTAGGGCAATCCGAGGGCTAGGGAGTCTTTCCTTCCTTCCATTTCTTCTTTCCTTTATTTTCTTTTCTTCTTCAGAAAAGCCCGATCACTGGCCTTGGCCTTCCTTTTGCCAGCCAACCATCGAAGGGACTATTATTATGCTTTCAAGTCTTATACGAGAATTTCCCGGAAGAATCAATCACTGAGCCGTCCTATGAAACGCTGTAGGGAAAAATTTTCTATAGGATCGTAACAGGCCTTGGCCTATTACTTGAGAAGGAAGAAGAAGAAGATAATGTTTAAGTATTTTCTAATGTTTTCATTTCTTTTTCTGTCCGAAATTGTCACATCTGCTACTGAACGGAAAAACTTCATTTCTGCAGTTCTATTTTTTTTTCTGTCTAAACGTTTAAAGTGTCCAGTTCTCACTTGCATGTGTTAAGGTAGGAACTGCCACAATTTTGTAAAAAAATATTTTTATTTTTGAATTTCTATCGGTCGGATGTCGCTGAATTTTGGATAATACCTACCTCGGTTTATTTTATAGAATATACTGAGTTTCGTAGCGAAACATCGAAAATTTCGACAGCTAGAGCCATTTTAAATTTCGTTCAGATGAACTTAAAATCTGGCACCTATTGGTTTTAAGCGTGTTACATACTGGCTAAATGCTCACCATACTTGAAACTCTATACTTACTCTACTTCCTCACTGGCACTAATCGAACCCGTAGGTTCATGGCCGCGCGGACATTACGCTCTCCATACATGCCTATCCTGAGCTAATACTTTCCAATCAATTCCCTGTATAATCTCCTCCCTCAAACATAGTTAATGTTATTCTCCCACCTCATTCTTGGTCTACCAACTGGGCGTTTTCCCTCTGGCTTTCCTACAAGAAGCTTCCATGCAAGTCTTTCATTCCCCATACGTGCAACATGTCCTGTCCATCGCAGTCTACGAGACTTAACTGTTCTTATTATATCTGGCTTCCTATAAAGACCATGTAGTTCATTGTTATGTAGTCTTCTCCATTCACCCGTCTGTTCATCTCTCTTTGGTCCAAAAATTTTCCTAAGTACTTATTCTCAAATACTTGTAATCTCCTTTCCTCTCTTAAAGTAAGAGTCCATGTTTCGCATCCATATAATATAACTGGTAGAATAATAGTTTTATATATTTTCAGTCTTGAAACCCTATACCTACAAATTTTCATGAAGATCAATTGAGTGGTCCAAAAGTCTACAACGGACAAATGAACACACACACACACACACACATATATATATATATTATATATATATATATATGATATGAAAAGAAAAAGAATGCTTGAGTCGGGATTTGAACTCGAGTCTCTAAAGTTTATACCTTTAGCGCTCTAACCAACTGAGCTACCCAAGAATTCCAATACAAGCATACAATTTTCTTATACATGTAGTATTCTCAATTCACACAAGAGTAGCGGAAATTTATTCCAACTGCCATCTCGCGGCTAACATAACAGTTAAGCTTATATACAAGCGTTACTGCTATAAAGTAAATATTCTCTTTAAAAATTTGCTTAACTGTTATGTTAGCCGCTAGTTGGGAGTTGGAACAAATTTCCGCTACCTCTTGTGTGAATTGAGAATACTACATGTATAAGAAAATTGTATGTTTGTCTTGGAATTCTTGGATAGCTCAGTTGGTTAGAGCGCTAAAGGTACAGACTTTAGAGACTCGAGTTCAAATCCCGACTCAAGCATTCTTTTTTCTTTTCATATCATATTTGCCTTCATTGCCAAATGTCAAAAATATATATTTATAATATATATATATATATATATATATATATATATATATATATATACACACAGGGTGGTTTCTAAATTAGACCGACAAAGGTTTTAATCAGATAGACAACTGTCATTGAAACATATTTTTGTAAGGAACCCATGGGTTGAAACGTTTCGTTATTTATTTTCCATAATCTGTACACTCTGTGTAAAATCTTCTAGACATAAATTTTAAACTGTCAACATTCTGTACAAAAACAAATCTAATGGAGGAAGAAAATCTAAGAAAGTATCAAATTTTCCGATCCGATTGAAGGTCTTTCCACTTTTCAGCGGTTGCTCTTTTACCAGCCGGCTGCTGGCCCTTCGCACCCACATGTGTCAATCACAGAGGTAGATGATCAACAGCCAGTGTAGGGGTGACATGTGGTTAGCATGTCGAGTCCCCCGGTCGTTATAGCTCGTTCCTCGACCTAGAGCCGCTACTTATTGTAGCTACCCAATTGCCTCACGATGCTGGGTGGGCACCGGTCCCATATTGGCCGAAATACCATGAGAAAATGTCTTCCCCATGGAGACTCGAACCAGCGCAAGTCCCGTAGCTCTGCGTCAAGGCTTCCTATACTTAAACGCTCGGCTACGGCGCGGGACTCGTATCAAATTTTGCACACTGTGTGCTGTTTGATCCAACTTGAGACTTAGGGTAGTTTATAACTAAATTTATAGTCGCATTATTTTTATTGCAAATTATTTTGTTTATTATTTAACACAGAGTTATAATTATCTGTGAGTTCCATACGATTCTAAGAGATGGCGGAGTAATAATGTGTGAGTTCCATACGATTCTAACAGATGGCGATGTAAGGTAATTGGTTTATTATTTAACAAAGAGTGATCCAGATGGCTGTGCTTTTTGTTGCAACCGCGAATTTCAATTGAATTACAAATATTGATTTCATAATTTAAGTGTGTTCAGTGTTTATTTTATTTTCAAAATTATTAATTTCGTGTGTACGTATTAGTTTTAAGTAATCTGGCTGAAAGACAGCAACTTAATTTAAATGTTTAACGTATACCTTAGCTACAGCAACGCGTGGCCAGGACTTCTAGTATATATATATATATATATATATATATATATATATATATATATACAGGGTGTTTCTAAATTAGACCGACAAAGTTTTGAATCAGATAGATAACTGTCATTGAAGCATATTTTGTTAAGGAACCTATGGGTTGAAACGCTTCGTTATTATTTTCCATAATCTGTACACTCTGTGTAAAATCTTCTAGACGTAAATTTTAAATCGTCAACATTCTGTACAAAAAACAGCTCTAATGGAGGAAGAAAATCTAACAACGTATCAAATTTTACAAATAATTAAACAATTTATTGGGAATAGATTGTTTTTAACAGAATGGAAGAAAAATATACATTTTTTTAAGTTTCTTTGCACTTCATATTTGCTGCAACATGTTTCCAATATATTTTACTCAAATTCCTATTTTTCAGACTTTAGTTTATTTTATGTGACGCTAATCTACTATAGGGTTTTCACGGTTCTAGTTCCCTTCTCAAGGATCCCACATTCAACATCTTTACGCCCTGAAATATCCATCGACACCAATTGAGTTAGGACCCACAAACCATTGAAACAGAGATAAATATGGTAACCGCTTGTCTACCATGACTGACGCGACGCATATAGAATCAACTTGACCTATCCAGACATAATGCAATATGACTGACTTTATCTTCAGTTGAGGACAAGGGGTTGGTGATTAGTAGGGAGGGGGATTTTAAGGTACAAATCTTGGTCGTAACAGGGGGGAAAGATTCTGAAAATACATACAAAAGGTGCATAAAGGGTATTATAGTGTTTAACAAGGTGCCCAAGCTGAGCAAAACATTTCTTGCACTTGCTTGTGTTTTGCACTCTTTTAACTTTACTATCTAACCTCTCTTGGTTAACTCTTGTTTTTTTTTCGACCCCGACGCTATTAGGGCATCCGAGGGCTGGGGAGTCTTTCCTTTCTTCCATTTCTTCTTTCCTTTATTCTTTTCTTCTCCAGAAATGCCTGACCAGAGGCTATAAGATGGCAGCCCCATCACTGGTCTTGCCTTCCTTTGGCCAGCAACCAATCGAAGGGACTATTATTATGCTTTCAAGTCTTATACGAGAAAATTTTCTATAGGATCGTAACAGGCCTTGGCCTAATACTTGGAAGGAAGAAGAAAACGATAGAAAACTTTCACAGTTCACATACTTAAGTGCAAACATTGTTCTACTTTCACGAAATTGTATCTGTTTGTCCAGCAATAATTCTAAACCATCCCTATTGGTTTGAGTTAAAAGCAGATTGTATTAAGGGATGGATTAGATCCTAACGTATAAATCAGCGAATACATTACTGATTCGTCGACTTCTTCTTCAAAATGTCTTCTGTATTCCGGGAAATCAGTTTTAATATTCTCAGAGACTTGCAACTTTTATTCCATTGAAATGAAATCAGAGCTTAAATATTCCTCATAATGAAATATCGAACCCATTCAGTGTGTAGTTTATTCAGCGAGATGTAATGTCGCCTACTCCTGCTGCTAGGATAATCATGGGGTAGGGAATGAGTTCCTATTACTAGGAATTTTTCAAAGGATGTGGTATTAATATGTCGCACATCTCGGTAACGCATTACTAACAGCATTATCTTCATCTTCCAGGCAAAATGATTTCTCAAAGTATTCAAAAAATAAAATTTACTTCAAATTTGACCGAGAACGAACCTCCAACACTCGGTTCCTGAATGGAATCGATACCTCGACAGCGATGCGGTCAACAAAGCAGAATTCAGAGCTACCGTACATACTTCTGCTAATCTAGTTTTTTGTCGCTTTACGGCGTGAGGCACAAATAAATATATTTAAATAAACAAATAATGAGGACGAAGAAATGTGGGAAGACCCAGTAAAAGATGGATAGACCAATTCTAACATAAGATCGGAACAGACCAGCAGGTCTAATCCTTGAGGCTGATGATGATATGAACAAATAATGCAAATAATAAACAAATTAAACAAAACAATACAGAAAAAATGAAAAGTAAACAAATTAAATATAATTAAATTAAGTAAATAAAAAGTTTTTTTTTTTGTGTTTAAAGGAAGTGACCTATAAATATAAATTATCGATTAAATGGTTCCAACACGTCCAGAGAATGTCAAATTCCCGTTTACCAAAGATGATTTACCACCTCAACCCTAAAGGCAAAAGAGACCTCGGGAGACCCTTCAACCGATGGAAAGATCAGTTTTTGTAGTCACAGAACGGGCATCATCACCCAATACTGCATTCGGAAGAAGAACAAGAGAAGAACATTCTTAATAAATAAATTAGAATAGAAGGGAAAATTGTAGAACAGGTCATGGAATTCAAATATTTAGGAATAGAAATTAACAGCAGCAACAGAATAACAGATGAAATTCTCCATCAACTAAATAATGCAAACAAAATATCGGGATGTTTAAACAATACTGTTTGGAAAATAAAAATTTAAGAATAAATACAAAAGTAAGAATTTACAAATCTGTCATAAGACCAGTTCTAACATACGGTTGTGAATGCCGAACAGAAACTAAAAAAACAAAACAAATCAATGAAACAACCGAAATGAAAGTTTTAAGGAAAATCGTAGGAAAATCGCTGAGAGAGAAAATTCGCAGCTCTGTTATTAAAGAAGAATGTGAAATTGAACCTATCAACCTCTGGATAAATGACAGAAGACTAAACTGGAACGATCACATAGATAGAATGGAGAACAGTAGATTAGTGAAGAAAGTACGTGACTGGACACCTCAGTAGAAAAGACCTTTAGGAAGACCACAACTACGATGGAAGGACGTCACCATACCCCGGACCTGTAGTGAATGAACACGCAACAAGCTGCCAGCTTTCATGCGTAGAGGAAGAAGAACAAGAATAAATAATTAGTTCTTACGACTCCTCTCATGATTCTAGATTTGTTGAAGATTACATATTTTCGATAGGTTGCATATCATTAACAATTTCGTCTGCTAGACAGATTTCTTGAAGATTATAGTTATTACCGATAGAAGGAATAGATAATGATACGTAACGTATCGACAACCACAATGAGTTGAAGCAAGGAGATGCACTACCTCCTCCACTATTTAATTTTGTACTAGAGCATGCCATCAAATCTTTAGAGAATGAGGAAGGCTTACAACTGAATGGTATTAATAAGCTGTTAGTTTATGCTGATGATGTAGTACTATTGGGCGATAGCGAGGAGATACTAAACGACAATACGCACACACTGTTGAGTACACTAAGATATTGGGACTGGAAGTAAATATCAGTAAAACTAAATATGTGGTCACACGTAGAAATACATTATATAATGGAAATGGACAGCTAATGACAAATGAGGGAAATTTTGAGGCCGTGGCAGAATTCAAATACCTAGGAACAATAATCACAAATAGGAATGAGATGCACAAAGAAATTAAACATAGGCTCAATTCAGGAAATGCGTACTATTATGCATTGCAGAGACTCTTGATGTCCCAACTCCTTTCAAAAAACATTAAACTGAAAATATATAAAACTATTATTCTACCAGTTATATTATATGGGTGTGAAACATGGACTCTACTTTAAGGGAGGAAAGGAGATTACGAGTATTTGAGAATAGAGTTCTTAGGAAAATGTTTGGACCAAAGAGAGATGAACAGACAGGTGAATGGAGAAGACTACATAACAATGAACTACATGGTCTTTATAGGAAGCCAGATATAATACGAACAGTTAAGTCTCGTAGACTGCGATAGGCAGGACATGTGGCAGCAATGGGGAATGAACGAGGTGCATGTAAGCTTCTTGTAGAAAAACCAGAGTGAAAACGCCCAGTTGGTAGACCAAGAATGAGGTGGGAGAATAACATTAACTAAGATTTGTGGGAAGTAGAATATACAGGGGGTGAGTGGAAAACATTGGCTCAGGATAGGGATGTAAAAAAATATAAATAAATAAATTATATATATATATATATATATATATATATACACACACAAATAAATGACAACACTTTGAACTGACATCACGTTGTGAGAATACCACCATAAAAGTACGTAGGGCAGTGTCACTGGAGTTAGTTATTTATGGGCAGAGACATACGGGACGCCCTGCCTGGCTGAAATATGCAGGTGGCTGGTTTATTCATACCCAGACTTTGTGATTGTACAGTCAGATCAATACGCTTCGTACATCTTTTCTAAATTTCCTACTGAAGCCACACATTCGCTTTTACTTCATACTACTACGACATATAAAAAAAGCATTACACCGGTAAATGAATTAACTAACTCACTGGCACTTTCGAACCCGGAGGTTCATGGCCGCGCAGACATAAGCTCCTCATAAATCCCTATTCGAAGCTAACGTTTTCTAATCATCCCCTGTATAGATTCATGTACAGAGTGATTCAGAAATATGGCTATACGTTTGATTGCATTTTGTGACGAAAATATTATTATTAAGGAAATGTGATGTTATCATTGGAAAGGGAATCCTTCAAATTACAATAATAGAACAAAACAAAATAAATCACTGCTCACGTGCAGCTTGGTGGTTGATTTTTGTGGGCTAGCGTCGAACGCCTCCACAATTCTCTTCGTTGTTTCTGCATCCGTGCTAATGCGAGGACTTCCAGGAGGTTTGATATTCTGCATCCTTCCCGTTTCCAGCAGTCGTTTTCTCCACTTCCCCACAGTCTACGGCTACAATGCTACGTTAAACTCACGTCTTGTCCGTCTTGCGGCCTCACGATCATTAGCATGCATTATTGCCCATGCAGCAATTGTAATTTGTTGTTGCATATTCAACGCCATTTGACTAATGACGTAAGTTCTACACTGTTTTGTTTTATTCCATTGTTGTAATTTGAATAATTGCCTTTCCAACGGTAATTTCATATTTTCTGTAATGATAATATTTTCATCACACAACGCGATCAAATGTATAGCCATATTTATGATACACTCTGCATTTATGTTTTCGGGCTAAATGGCCGTCGTCTGGTTTTATTAACACTCAACGTTTCGTCTGATACTGCAGTAGACATCCTCAGGAGATTCTGCGTGCTCTATGACCTCCTAACTCTTCAAATGTCGGCTGCAGACTGGCTGTGTGTTGGAAATCGTGTCCTTATTTATAGTTGAGTATTGTGCGGACCGTATAGAAAACATCACCACACAATACTCAACTATAAATAAGGACACGTTTTCCAACGCACAGCCAGTCTGCAGCCGACATTTGAAGAGTTAGGAGGTCAAAGAGCATGCAGAATCTCCTGAGGATGTCTACCGCAGTAGTAGACGAAACGTTGAGTGTTAATAAAACCAAACCACGGCCATTTAGCCCGAAAAACCTAAAAAGAACATGAAGACATGAATCAAGACACCTGCCGTAAAAGTCTACAATTTTACACCCCCTGTATAATCTACTTCCTTCAAATCATAGTTAATGTTATTCTCCCACCTCATTCTTGGTCTACCAACTGGGCGTTTTCCCTCTGGCTTTCCTACAAGAAGCTTCCATGCACGTCTTTGATTCCCCATACGTGCAAAATGTCCCGCCCATCGCAGTCTACGAGACTTAACTGTTCTCATTATATCTGGCTTCCTATAAAGACCATGTAGTTCACTGTTATGTAGTCTTCTCCATTCACCTGTCTGTTCATCTCTCTTTGGTCCAAAAATGTTCTTAAGAACTTTATTCTCAAATGCTCGTAATCTCCTTTCTTCCCTTAAAGTAAGAGTCCATGTTACGCATCCATATAATATAACTGTAGAACAGGTAAATGGATTAGGTATATTTTTTCATTCAATGCGCCGGGTTGTCATTTGGACATTTTTTTGTGTTCTCTCCCAACATTGGCGTAATAGTAACCCACTTCTGAAGTTGGGGCGCCTAGAAGGCGGAGTTACGTTACCCCGATGATATGATGGATGCTAAATTATAATGAAGCGCCAGGAGAGTTCTTAATCCAAACATAACATAAATTTTAGAACATGGACAATCACAGAAATGATTTCCCTTTAAGGAAAAATTCCTGCAATTAGATTCACTGCAACCAGATCATATTATTTATTGCCAAAGAATCGCAATATTGTAAGAATGCACCCTAGTGGAGAAAAAAATGAAACACATTCAAACTGTGTATTATAACCAATATCCATCCCTCCATAGTAATTCTGCCCGAGGGCAGGTCTTTCACTGCAATGATAGCATTTCCATACTATGCTTGCAGCTTTACTAGGGAATTGTAGGTGTGGTAGCTTCCCGTTGCTTTCCACACCGGTGAAGGATGATGTTGAGATGATAATGATAAGGATGATGATGGTCATATGATTTCGGGGACCGTTGGGCCTTAAAGCTTTCTGACATTTGTCTTACAGGTGAGGAAAAACCCCGATAAAAACCTCACCCAGAAAAAACTGCCCCGATCGGCGATCGAAGCCGGGCCCGCTTCGTGACAAGGCAGCACGCTACCTCGAGACCACAGCGGTGGACAAACCAGCATTATAGGTATTAACTAATTCTGATCTCCTATGACGTAAACATGTCAATTATATTTTTTTTCTGGAACGTTAATACCTGGGAAATAATACATTTAACAAAGTGCAAACAGTGGTTTATTTTATTGTGGTATAATCAATTGCTAAATTTCTCTATTATATCTCGCAAGCGGTATTTACTTCACAATTGTGCACTATATATACAATCTAGGAGCCACTTTGATTCTAGGATTCTTACATCTTACTATGGAATTGCTATATTCAATGTATTTCTTAGAGAGTCAGTCACTGCTAAAATAATGCTCTGACCTACTTCAGCATGTTAAAAAGGGAGAATCTTTCTTTAATATGATAAACTCTTCTTCTTCTTCCTTTCCTTCCAGGATATTAGGTCAATGTGAGCCTATTCCGGTGTCAAGTCCATCGTGTTCCTTGGCCGTCCCAAGATCTTTTCCCATGTGGGATTGATTAGGTGTTGATCTTTTTCGTGTAATCTTGTATTGTCCCTTCTGTCTAAAGTTCTTTTTCCATTGGTATTTGTGCTCTTCTAGTTTATCAACTATTGAAAATATCCACTCCAGTTCATTGCTATATATTTATTGTGTAATCTAAGCCTGCGTGTACACTCCACCTTTTACAGATCTTAAAAATTTCATTTCAGTGGCTTGAATGTGTGAGATGCCCTTTTTTTGTAAGTACTGAAGATTCAGATCCATATAAAAGAACAGGAAACAACCATAATTTTATAAAACCTAATTTGAGTTTCTCTTCGAGTCTTTCGGAGGGTTCTTCTTATGTGGCCGCACATCATTTGATATCGGTTTAATTTATTGTGGTATATCCCAATCATAGCTATATGTTATATCTGAACCAAGATAGTTAAAGTGTGCTATCTGTTCTATTATTTCATTATTGATCACTATTTTTGCTCTGACTGACACTTTGCCCTGAAAAGCCATAATTTTAGTTTTTTGAGTTGTATGATAACATTAAGTTGATAAATATCGAGGTGAAACGCGACTGATTGGTTAAAGAACAAAATTTATTGAAACGTGATTGGTTATTGACTCCCCATTTGGGACACGAGTTAAATAGTTACGATAGCATTTAATGGTGATTCCTACAAAAAAAATTTAATTTTACACGTCTGTGTTTATTAAATTTTTATGAAGCCTGGTGTAGCAATATTCGCTAGAGAGAGTCTTTACGCTTCATTATTTTTTAATTATTTCGTTAAGTCAACTTATAAAATCGTAAGCTTCTGCTTTAAAAAATAAATTATCTAGTCTAAAACTCATTGGTGTTTTGGAATCATCTGCCTTAGGTAACACGACATTCCTCAAATATCTACAGAACGTTCAAAGTACAATACATTTAAAAATATATAACACTGAGCAACAAAAAAAAAGAAACTTTGTTTTTTGACCCAGAAAGAAAAATGTGTGATTCTGATAGTATGTTTTCTCTTGAATTCATATATGATACGGGTTTTTCTCCATCACGCAAGTTTTCCGAGAGACGGCTTTTTATAATTTCAAACACTTCAATATTTTCTACATTCGTAACTACACAATATTCGAACATTCGGACTCACCTAGAAAGTAAGAAATGACGATTTTCTGCTATATTTCGCCTGTGGAGCATCCTTCTTGATGGTCCAACAATAATCGGCCAGCATATTAGGATTCCATTTGCCTTGATATCTCTTTTCCATAGCTGAAATCTCCTGATGAAAGTGTTCTCTGTTTTATTTTACAATGGACAAATGGACGAAAAAGTGTTTATTAAAAAATTGTTATTGTATTGTAAGCCTATGTTTTTCCCTTTACAGATATTTAGGCGCTCTCCCCCTACAGGGAAGAATTTGAACCATACTAATTTAGTTACACTTGTTTTCGTATAGATGTCATTTTGAGTGATCCGTGGTCAGCGTTCCGCCTCATACTGACATCTAGGAAACCAAGGTAATACTAGAACGGGAAAATTCGGTAAATTTTGCTTAGATGCCTTTTCATTCAGGCTTAAGGATTTTTTACGAGCCTGAAAATCTTCAGCTTAAAGTCCCTCCCGGAGGACTTGCTTTCTTGGATTTTTCCGTCCTAAAAATCCATCAGACCCCGGCCGGGTTTGAACCCGCGAACCCTCGGGACCAGAGGCAAGGAGCATAACCACTAGTCCACCGCGACCGACTTATTAAAAAATAATTATTTAAATCCATTAATTGAAATTGAAATAAAAAAAGCTGTGGATGATGGAGAAATTCCGAATACATATTTGAAAACACGATAAAAACTGCATTAAGTACAACTATTGGTACTCATGAGACAATAATCATGTAATCAGCGTTTTATATAACGACATCTCAGATTATTAGCGTCGCAATTCAAATCTGGGCGTGGAAATACCGATAACACTCAATATTGCAACCATTTTGCTACCGTGAATCTGTTTTATATTTTTCAGTTCCCTCCTAGGGATAGTTATAAAGTCCATATGTAAAGTCTATCCGCTCTTATGTAAAGTCTATCCGCTCTTATGTAAGAGTCTATCCGCTCTTATGTAAAGTCTATCCGCTCTTATGTAAAGTCTATCCGCTCTTATGTAAAGTCTATATCCGCTCTTATGTAAAGTCTATCCGCTCTTATGTAAAGTCTATCCGCTCTTATGTAAAGTCTATCCGCTCTTATGTAAAGTCTATCCGCTCTTATGTAAAGTCTATCCGCTCTTATGTAAAGTCTATCCGCTCTTATGTAACCTCTATCCGCTCTTATGTAAAGTCTATCCGCTCTTATGTAAAGTCTATCCGCTCTTATGTAAAGTCTATCCGCTCTTATGTAAAGTCTATCCGCTCTTATTGTAAAGTCTATCCGCTCTTATGGTAAAGTCTATCCGCTCTTATGTAAAGTCTATCCGCTCTTATGGTAAAGGTCTATCCGCTCTTATGTAAAGTCTACCCGCTCTTATGTAAAGTCTATCCGCTTTTATGTAAAGTCTATCCGCTCTTATGTAAAGGTCTATCCGCTCTTATGTAAAGTCTATCCGCTCTTATGTACATTATCCGCTCTTATGTAAAGTCTATCCCTCTTTTAAAGAGCGTTGTCTTCAAAACCAAAACCATGGGGACTGATCGCTTTCATTGGTTATGGACAACCACGAAACGATCTAGAAGCAAAATTACGCGAAAAAGTAGTTCCCTTCATTAAATTAAAAACATGTCCTCTGAATATACTTTTTATTCTTCGTGAATGAAAATAATAACATTCAAACACAGAAAATATTCTAAAATAACACCTCATCAATAACACTGGTCAACATGATTTTTCTCTCATGAGTACCAATAGTTGTACTGTAATTCAGTTTTTATCGTGTTTTCAAATATGTATTCAGAATTTCTCCATCACCCACAGTTCTTTATTTCAATTTAAATTAATGGATTTAAGAAATATTATCTTTTGATAAACGTTTTTTCGTCCATTTGTCCATCGTAAAATAAAACCAAATAGCTAACTCGGGAGATTTTAGCTATGGAAAAGAGATATCAATGCAAATGGAATCCTAATATGCTGGCCGATTATTGTGGAGACCAACAAGAAGGATGCTCCACAGGCGAAATATAGCAGAATATCGTCATTTCTTACTTTCTAGGTGCGTCCGGATGTTCGAATATCGTGTAGTTGCGAATGTAGAAAATATTAATGTGTTTGAAATTATAAATTCCTGTCTCTCGGAAACCTTGCGTGATGGAGAAAACCCGATATCATATTTAAATTCAGGAGAAAAAATACTACCAGAATCACATATTTTACTTTCAGAGACAAAAAAAAAAGTTTCTTTTTTGTTGCTCAGTGTAATTACAATTTAAAACTGTTTATTACATATGGATGATATGAGTCATGCTTCAGTCGATTCTGAAACAACAAATTGGCTGAAGGGTGTCAAGTCTTCTGTTGCTGTGTCGCCATCTAAATTTTTAAAACACAAGTCTGGCAAAAGTTTGGCTAGTGGCCAAAACACAGTTATTTTTAAATGTATTTCACAAGTTCAGCGAAGAATCTCACCAGCTTTCTTGTAATCTACCACATTCAACCATCACATGTCTTATATACTTCACACGTGCTCCCTGTCAAAGTGACAGTAATTGTGACGCGAATGGCGGAAGAATACAATTGACATTTGTTTATGTTAGGATCACGCTAAGAGCTCGAATGGTTTAGATATAGTTTCGTTTTCAACATATCCAATTTCTTCTTTCTTCTTCTTCTTCTTCGGCTTTCCCCCACTTACAGGTTTGCCGTCTTCAGTTTCCATTTATCTCTATCATTCCAATCTCCCTCTTCCAAATTCCTATCATCCATTATAGTTCTGACGTAGGTTTTCCATTTCCATCTTGGTCTGCCACGTTTATTTCTTCCAGGGGGTGACCATTGGTATATATTTTTTGGCCATCTTTCATTTTCCATTCTTTGCACATGGCCATACCATTTAAGAGTTTGATTTTCAATCCTCATAACAAACAGATGTGGGTGACATTCATTTCTCTCCAAAGGATTTCATTTCTTATTTTATCCTGTCTTCTTTTTGGAGGCTTCTTCTAAAATAATCAAATTCAACTGTTCTAATTTTATTATATTGTACTTCCGTCAAAGACCAAGTTTCACTTCCATATGACAAAATAGTCTGTATTATGCTCTTATAAATTTTCATTTCAGTTTCCTTTGTAATATTTTTATTCCAAATTATTCCATGTAATGTCTTAGTTGCATTTTTTTGCCATTGCAATTTTAGTCTGTACATCTCTCTCACAGGTACCTAAACTTGTATTACTGACCCAAGATATTTAAAGAATTCACTTTTTTTTTTATTTTCCCTGTTTCGAGTATGAGGTCATCCACATCCTTCCTTAAACACAAATATTCTGTTATCTGTATTTTTTTAACTTTTAAAATTCATGAAAAATCTCTGAATACTGAAATTAATAGATTTATGTATATTTACTTCAATTATACATTACTATTGCGTTAAAGCTCGTAATTTACACATAATGGAATCATTTAAATCTTATAAAATAACTTAAGTTAAAAATCATCACCAACGTCTTCTTAAATGTAAGATTTATGTCACATAAGCCTTATACCAATTTTTGGAAATTCACTTGATATCTTATCATTCATGGTTCTCTAGAACTGATTTGCCATATTGTTCAATTCCCCTTCTCGGTCCAGTTAAATAAAAATAAAATTGCTGTCTTTTCAGCCAGATTACTTAAAAACTAATACTTACACACGAAATTAATATTATTATCAATATATTGAAAATAAGATAAACACAAACACACTTAAATTATGAAATAATCAATATTTGTAATTCAATTGAAAATTCGCGGTTGAAACAAAAAGCACAGCCACCTGGTTAAATAATAAACAAATTACCTTACACCGTCATCTGTTAGAATCGCGTGGAACTAACAGATAATTATAACTCTTTGTTAAATAATAAACAAATAATTTGCAATAAAAAATAATGCGACTGTAAATTTAGTTATAAACAACCGTAGGTATCAAGTTGGATCAAACAGCACACAGTGTGCAAAATTTTATTATAATCGGTTCAGTAGTTTAGGATTCCATCGCGGACAAACAACGTGACACGTAATTTTTATATATTACGATGAACTCGTGAATCTCGGAAAAAGAGGCAACCTGTAGTCGACCTGGGCCCACTTAAAAGCTTAATTAAAACCATGTTTAAGTATTCTGTTATATATATTAAAGTATCCGATACTCAGTGTGCCCTGATACGCTTAATAAAATAAATATTATGTGTTAATTCATGTGGTCAAAAAAATGTTTGTGTGTGATCTATAGTTGTTAAAATCCCTCTCCCGACACACATCGTCCAAATTTATGGCGTCTGGCATATGAAAAGTGCCTATAAGATGAGAGTTTTAAAATGTGGTAATGGAATTCGGGGGAAAAAAATTAATAACTTAGTTTTCTTCTCTTCGTTTTCATAGTTTCAATTCCTAAACTCTTCCCTCTTGCATCCCAGAGGCAGACGCTATAATATTAAGAAATAAATTTGATTTAAATATAATTCTTAAATATGTATGTATAACAAATCCTTAGGTTTTTTTTAGTATTATGTTTTTTGTGACCAACAAGGAGCTGGCCTGATGCATCAACCGCAACCTGGAGGACCAGGTGATTTTTGGTCAAAGGTTTTCTTCCTCTAGCCTTTATCAAACCAATGACGAACTGCAAGGCAGCAGTATCTGTACCCTAGATAAGGGACCCTTACAAGATCCTATCAGCCGGGCGTACTGAACCCTGGTTTTTCAACGAGGTTGTTACTCCTACCCCTCACCCATTTCTAACATGGCTTGGGACAAGCTTTGGCACAGAAATATGTGTAAACATTAAGAATCTGTACGTAAATAAATGAATAAAAATATATAACAAAACAATAAGATTATATATATATATATGGTATCTCCACTTAAATGGCATATTAGCCTTGGGAAAAAATAACTCAATTTTCAAATTTTCGACTTAGACCGGATTTTTTGCATTATAAATCGCGGACACAACACCCTCTAGATTGTATTTATGCAGTTTTCGAAATTTCTAAAATTTTGTCATTTTGGGAAAAACCCCAAGACTATAGCCTTGGAAAAAAATAACTCAGTTTTCAAATTTTCGACTTAGACCGGATTTTTGTGCATTATAAATCGCGGACACACCCTCTAGATTGTATTTATGCAGTTTTCTAATTTCTAAAATTTTGTCATTTTTCGGAAAAACCCAAGACTATAGCCTTGGAAAAAAATAACTCAATTTTCAAATTTTCGACTTAGACCGGATTTTTTGCATTATAAATCGCGGACACACCCTTCTAGATTGTATTTATGCAGATTTCGAAATTTCTAAAATTTTGTCATTTTTGGGAAAAACCCAAGACTATAAGCCTTGGAAAAAAATAACTCAATTTTCAAATTTTCGACTTACACCGGATTTTTTGCATTATAAATCGCGGACACACCCTCTAGATTGTATTTATGCAGTTTTCGAAATTTCTAAAATTTTGTCATTTTTGGGAAAAACCCAAGACTATAGCCTTGGAAAAAAATAACTCAATTTTCAAATTTTCGACTTAGACCGGATTTTTGCATTATAAATCGCGGGACACGCCCTCTAGATTGTATGTATGCAGTTTTAGAAATTTCTAAAATGTTGTCATTTTTGGAAAAACCCAAGACTATAGCCTTGGAAAAAAAATAACTCAATTTTCAAATTTCGACTTACATACACCGGATTTTTGCATTATAAATCGCGGACACACCCTCTAGATTGTATTTATGCAGTTTTCGAAATTTCTAAAATTTTGTCATTTTTGGGAAAACCCCAAGACTATAGCCTTGGAAAAAAATAACTCAATTTTCAAATTTTCGACTTAGACCGGATTTTTTTGCATTATAAATCGCGGACACGCCCTCTAGATTGTATTTATGCAGTTTTAGAAATTTCTAAAATGTTGTCATTTTTGGGGAAAAACCCAAGACTATAGCCTTGGAAAAAAATAACTCAATCTTCAAATTTTCGACTTAGACCGGATATTTGCATTATAAATCGCGTACACACCCTCTAGATTGTATTTATGGAGTTTTAGAAATTTCTAAAAAATTGTCATTTTTGGAAAAAACCCAAGACTATAGCCTTGGAAAAAAAAAAAAACTCAATTTTCAAATTTTCGACTTATACCGGATTTTTGCATTATAAATCGCGGACACACCCTCTAGATTGTATTTATGCAGTTTTCGAAATTTCTAAAATTTTGTCATTTTTGGGAAAATCCCGAGACTATAGCCTTGGAAAAAATAACTCAATTTTCAAATTTTCGACTTAGACCGGATTTTGCATTATAAATCGCGGACACACCCTCTAGATTGTATTTATGCAATTTTCGAAATTCTAAAATTTTGTCATTTTTGGGAAAAACCCAAGACTATAGGGTTGGAAAAAAAAATCAATTTTCAACTTTTCCACTTAGACCGGATTTTTGCATTATAAATCGCGGACACGCCCTCTAGATTGTATTTATCCAGTTTTCGAAATTTCTAAAATTTTGTCATTTTGGGAAAACAACCAAGACTATAGGGTTGGAAAAAACTCAATTTTCAACTTTTCCACTTAGACCGGATTTTTTTGCATTATAAATCGCGGACACGCCTCTAGATTGTATTTATCCAGTTTTCGAAATTTCTAAAATTTTGTCATTTTGTGGAAAAACCCAGGACTATAGCCTTGGAAAAAAGTAACTCAATTTTCAAATTTTCCACTTAGACCGGATTTTTTGCATTATAAATCGCGGACACACCCTCTAGATTGTATTTATGCAGCTTTCGAAATTTCTAAAATTTTGTCATTTTTGGGAAAAACCCAAGACAATTAGCCTTGGAAAAAAGTAACTCATGTTCAAATTTTCGACTTAGACGGGATTTTTGCATTATAAATCGCGGACACACCCTGTAGATTTTATATATGCAGTTTTCGAAATTTCTAAAATTTTGTCATTTTTGGGGAAAACCCAAGACTATAGCCTTGGAAAAAAAACTCAATTTTCAAATTTTCGACTTAGACGGGATTTTTTGCATTATAAATCGCGGACACGCCCTCTAGATTTTATTTATGCAGTTCTCGAAATTTCTAAAATTTTGTCATTTTTGGGAAAAACCCAGGACTATTAGCCTTGGAAAAAATAACTCAATTTTCAAATTTTCCACTTAGACCGGATTTTTTGCATTATAAATCGCGGACACAACCTCTAGATTGTATTTATCCAGTTTTCGAAATTTCTAAAATTTTGTCATTTTTGGGAAAACCCAAGAAAAAAAAATAACTCAATTTTCAAATGTTCGACTTATACCGGATTTTTTGTATTATAAATCGCGGACACACCCTCTAGATTGTATTTATGTAGTTTTCGAAATATCTAAAATTTTGTCATTTTTGGGGAAAAAACCCAAGACTATAGCTTTGGAAAAATATAACTCAATTTTCAAATTTTCGACTTAGACCGGATTTTTTGCATTATAAATCGCGGACACACCCTCTAGATTGTATTTATGCAGTTTTCGAAATTTCTAAAATTTTGTCAGTTTTGGGAAAAACTCAAGACTATAGCTTAAAAAAAAATAACTCAATTTTCAAATTTTCGACTTAGACCGGATTTTTTGCATTATGAATCGCGGAGACACTCTCTGTATCGTATTATCCTATTTTTCTCTATTTTATACAAGTTTCTATGTGATTTAAAATAAACTGTCAAAAAGTTTAACTTCAATAAAATTTGTATGTGGTTTAATTGTATTGTTCTCGTATACCAGACGATTAAATTAATATCCATGTAAATTTACTATACACTTGTTTGGTTTCATTAGCAGAACAATGTATTAAGCCTACTCCAGTTGATTGTCACGAAACAAGCAGTGCCTTACGTTTTGTTCCAACAAGTTTTGTGTATCAGAATAAGTTCATAGTATTTATAAACTCAAGACGCTTTCCGGCATGCATCACAACGAAATATTTCCTTTCCCTCACTCCAGATTCTTCCTGTCTTCAACTTCTTCCTCCATGCGATCGGATACACGACAAATGTACAGTCATTCCTAAAATGCAGAGTTAATAATATTCAGTACTCTCTGCTTAATAATTTGGAATATATCATTTTGATTCACGATTCTTTCATCACTAAAAGTTACTATAAATACGTGTATATTAATATGCAGTGTAGCGAAAAGTTCAACATTGCTTAAAGAGAAAGTTTACGTAATAAAAGTAAATAATAGTTTTAAAAAAACTAAAAAACACGCTTTATTAGAAAACCAAACTAAAAAAATTAAAGTTATTTTTCAATTTTTTAGTTCGGTTTTCTAATAAAGCGTGTTGTTTTAGTTTTTTTTAAAACTATTACTTATTTTTATTTTTTAGTTTTAATATTTTACAGAATAGATAAAATGTAAATATCTTTAAATTCGATACTATTGTAGTATGAGCTAAAAGTATTACTCTTCTAAAAAAAACCCTCCCAGCCAGATTTGAACCAGCGACCTATGGATTACTAAAATTATGTACTATCAGAGTTCGCCGCTCTACCATCTGAGCTGTTACAACGATTGACTAAAAAGTCGACAAGTCCGCAACCTATTATACCAGTTTTAATTATTTTGATTTTCTGATGATTCTGGCCAGGATTTTAGAAAAAAATATGAATTATTGTATTGTCACGGGTCCTTTACACGTATAATAAGTGTCAAGTCGATCCAATGTTTCTAAATGGGTGAAAATCGTGTTCAAAAATTCCGTTACATAGCTACAAAGAGACTTTTTTTTTTTTTTCGCCATGATTTTAGAAACAAAACATGAAATTATTGTATTGTTACGGGTCTTTTACAAGTATACAAAGTTTCAAGTCGATCCAATGATTTTAAGTGGGCGAAAATCGCGTTAAAAGATTCAGTTACATAGATACATATAGGTCAAGTTAATATAAAGCGTGTAATAATCTACAGCGAGCAGCAAAAAGCGCAATTCTAAATTTTAGTAAACGTCTCTTGCATTTATCATCTTCTTCTTCTTCCTCTTCTTCACTTCATGGGCTATGCAAACTGCCTGTTCCGTCTCACAGCTATTTTGTCTATCTTTTCACTGGCCTTCGTACATTCTTTGAACCTCTTGGCTTGTAGTTAAATGCTGATTTTGGTAATCATTCACTTTTTAATTATGATCAGCCATAAATATTTTCAGATTAATCTGTGCCTGTCTGTATACATTAATAGAGTAAATAAACTTAAAAATAGTCTAAAAGCTAGGGTGGACTCTAGTATCCACTTTACCCGAATATGGAAGTAAAAGTGGACCTTTCTTGTAATGTAAAAAAGTTTATAAATTATGAAGATGTTTCCATATTTGAATAAAATAACAATGCTATTTCATAGTTACAACACTAATGATACCGTAATCACTGTAATTAAACAAATTTCAAATATCTTAATTAAAAGAAGAAAACAACAAATTCAAAATAGGGGTCCACATTACCCGAAGTTCCTCGAACTAATATAGCAGATATAAACAGGAGAGTTCTCGTTATTAATTTACCCTAATGTGTTATTTAATTAATTTCCCAGGTACAAAAGGGCGGCCGTCTCAAGTTGTACGTAGGCATACATTATTTTTATTAACAGTTTATTTAGATTTAGATTTAGATTTATTTAGCCTGGTGGAGTTAAGGTCATGTGGCCTTCTCTTCCACTTACCAGAACAAGCATATGTTACATATGAATACAAAAAAATACAATAATAGTCATATTAAACAGGACAAACATATGTTACACATGAATACAAAAAAATACAATAATAGCCATATTAAACAGGACAAACATATGTTACACATGATACAAAAAATACAATAATAGCCATATTAAACAGGACAAACATATGTTACAAAAAAATTACAATAATAGTCATATTAAACAGGACAAACATATGTTACACATGAATACAAAAAATACAATAAGAGCCATATTAAACAGGACAAACATATGTTACAAAAAAATTACAATAATAGTCATATTAAACAGGACAAACATATGTTACATATGAATACAAAAAAAGTTACAATAATAGTCATTGAACAATTAATTATCTGTCATATTGAATAATAACAGTTTATAACACCAACCTGGGCGTACGTTTGTATTAATCGTATACATGTCGCCATCTTTCATAATAATTACAATATTAGTGGATATAAAAGTTATCACACATTTGTTTCACAATAAAATATTACTTTCTTCAACAGAAGAGAATACGCGGTCATATTTCTGACGCGCACTATACTCAAAAATAGAGGAACTTCGGGTAATTTGGATCCCTGTTTTGATTTTGTTGTTTCTCTTCTATTAATTAAGATTCGAATTTTGTTTAATTACAGTGATTATCATTAGTGTTGTACTATGAAATAGCATTGTTATTTTATTCAAATATGGAAACATCTTCATAAGTTATAAAGTTCTTTACATTAAAAGAAGGTCCACTTTAACTTCCGTATTCGGATAAAGTGGACTCCAGAGTCCACCTTAGCTTTTAGTCTATTTTTAAGTTAATTTACTATATTTATTTATACAGACAGACACAGATTAAATTGACTATTTAAGTCATGCCCCAAATGGGAGTCAATGACCAATCACGTTTCAATGATTTCTGTTTTACAACCAATCAGAGTCGTGTTTCACCAAATATTTATCAGTGTTATAATTACCATATTAAAGAAAGCTCCTCCATACAATATTGCGTTCCTTTGGCAATAAATAGTATGATCTGGTTGCAGTGATAAACAAAAGTAGCAGTAGAAGCGTATCTATCGTTTCTCATTTGTTTTCAAACATCGCCGTTTACATTAAATGTATAAATATTTTCAAACAACTATATTTAAATAATGATTTGTGAGTAAACAGCTTAATTTTATTCGTTAAATAGTCCTAACAAATGCCACTCTTGATTTCCAAATTCTCTAGATAAATTCACTCCTCAGTTCGTGAGTCGTGAATTTATCGATAATTTGGAAATCACTCGTGGCATTACTTATGAAAATATTCATGACTGATCATAAATAAAAGCGTTGATATTTATTTAATGTTTTGAAAATTATTGTTGATTATAACATTCACACGTCATTCAACTGCAGACAGCGACGGTCTTTGGGTTTTAGTAAAATTACAAGGATTTAAATACATTAATTAAGTGAATGGTTTTTACAGATAGCATCCTCATTGAAAAAATATACGTATTGGTGTAAAGTGGACCCAGAGAATCCACATTAACCGAATTCCTTTGTTATGTTTAATTATTTTATACAGCCACCACGTCACGTAACATCAACCAAACCCGTCAGTATATTAAAACAGCATCTACATAATATAATATATTTAGGAGTTTATCCAACATTTGTAACATTCAACAGCAGAAATTAAGAATTGATTCTTAGCTTGAAAAACTTTTAAAGTGGTAATTTTCATAAATATCACAAATAAACCCTTCTTCGTACAAAGAATAACAGAAACTGGCCTTGAACCCATCAAAGTTGACGAGGGGAAGAAGTTAAAATATTTTCTGTTCGAGGGCAGCACCAATTAAAGAAAGTATAACAGCGTCCACTCAAACAGAAAGGTTTACATTACCCGAACTTCCCTATGCTATATACTTGACTGTAAGCATCGAATAAAAATTCTATCAAGATTTTACCTGAAGGAAGAGTTCACGAGTGGCAAGCAATTAAATCTAATAATGCATTTACACTAAAATAATAAAAATGTTTCTGTACAGTCTATTTTGTTTCTATAAATTTTGAATATCGTTTTTGTTAGGCTGTTTTTAAGTAAAAGTGAAATTCAAAGGCTAAATTCCAGGCAAATAAAGCAACTTACTTGTGTTTCTATAACAGTGAGTTAGTGCTGATTTGAGAGGCCCCTGGCGTCGTTTGACCTCGCATTACACGCACGTAAGAGTCATGCAACGCAATGAGATATACAGGTAAAATGTGCGTGCTAAAAAATATACCGTATTAATTCCACGTGCCCTTACCTCAGATCCAGTACTGTAAAGTCTTCACTTAGATTGTATTGTATTGTAAGCCCATGTTTTCCCTTTACAGAGATTTAGGCGCTCTCCCCCTACAGGGAATAATTTGAACCATATTAATTTAGTTACACATGTTTTCGTATAGATGTCATTTTGAGTGGTCCGTGGTCAGCGTTCCGCCTCATACTGACATCTAGGAAACCAAGGTAGTACTAGGACGGGAAAATTCGGTAAATTTTACTTAGAGGCCTTTTCATTCAGGCTTAAGGATCTTTTACGAGCCTGAAAATCTTCAGACTCGGGACCCACGGCTTAAAGTCCCTCCCGGAGGACTTTCCCCTTGGATTTTTCCGTCCTAAAAATCCATCCATCGACCCCGGCCGGGTTTGAACCCGCGACCCTCGGGACCAGAGGCAATTAGCATAACCACTAGTCCACCGCGGCCGATCTGCACTTAGATACATATGCTATATCAATTATCATTCAAGATTGTTTATATTAGCAAAAATTAATTTAGCAAATTTCACATGATTCTGCTATGAAGGGAGGAAATCATCAACTCACTTCTTGCATACCAGTCATTGCATGTTAACAAAAACCCGTTAACTTTACGTTGTTTTTATTTTCTACAAGGAATTAGGTATATTACGATGCGAGGGTAGGAAGTAGTTTTACAGAATCGAGGACAATGTTTAAAAACCGAGCGATAGTTCAGTTTTTAATTTCCGAGATTCTGTAAAACACTTCATAAACGTGCGTTGTACATTATTTTTGCGCGATGGTGTTTTCAAAATAATAAATAATAGTAAAATATAATCTTTGTTAGAAATATTTGCGTTCATTATAAACAATTGACTAACGTTAACAGTGTAGGCAATGTTTTTTAGTTTGAAACAAGAGGAGGCCGTGAGACCAATATAGTAATACAATGGCGGCAAGTAGGTATTTATTGTTTTATATTGTTTCAAATAAAGTTCAGTTCATTTAAAATGCAGTGATTTGTGTCGTATAATGTATTACACATCCAAGTTAACTGTTCACGGGCAGAGGGGAAGAGTTTTAGCGCTAGTGTCGCCGATCTACTGAATCTGTGGAAGGGATTAGGAGAAAACTGTACATCCGATCACGTATTGAATTTTTTCAACTTCAAATGTGGGGGGAGAATCTCTAAACACGTGTGAAAGATCTTAATATGGTTGTCAAATTAGTCATTTAAGCACTAATCGCTCAAGCGGTCGGATCATTTAAAATCACAGTATTTGTCGTCTCTCCGTTACCAGCCTCACAATAAATCACAAGTGGCAACATGCAATGAGAAGGGCAAGCTCATTCCTAGGCGTAACCCCAAAAGTAACAGGGTTGTCAAGTTAATCATTCTGACACTGACTGCCCAGAACGACGGATCATTAAAATACATTTAATGTCAGCTCTCTACCTGCCAATCAAACAACATAATACAAAGGACAGGAAGTGGCAACATAGTAGGGAATAGAAAGACAAAGACGGTTTGTTAGTTAACATATTTTCCGCGTGCACAAAACACTTGGATGAGTATTATATCAACACTACCTTTTGGATACTTTTTATATATACACTGTATGTAGTATACATAGAGGGCAGTGGTTTTACTTCCCACACACGTTTTGTAATATGTGATATTAGAGTATAGTTATATAGATTGACTATTCCGAAATCTAGGAATTAGAACTTTTATTCATGGTCGCCGTTGCTGTAAGTACGACAAAACGCACTAACACGAAAAAAAAAAAAACACTGTTCAGCAGGCAATTTGGCATGCCCGTGAAGTGAAGAAGAGAAGATAACCAGAATTAGCCATTGAAATACTGCATATGAAGATACAAAAAAAAATATATTGGTAAAACATTGGTGGAATCTGTTGCAATGTATGGAAGTGAGGTATGGACAATCAATAAGTACTACAAGAATAGACAAATAGCTCTAGAAATGGATTATTTACGCAGAAGTGTCAGAAAGTCAAAATTAAAACATGTCACAAATAAGGAAATTAGAAACATAATGGAAGCAGAAGAAAGCATAATTGAAAGAATTGTGGAGAAGGAATTAAAGTGGTTAGGACATGTTTTAAGAAAGGAAGACGGGCGGTGGCCAAAGCAACTATATCAATGGCAACCGACCAGAAGGAGGAAGAGATGGAGACCGAAGTTAACATGGAAGGAAAACATGAAGACATTAATGCAAGCAAGAGGGCTAAGCATTGAAGATGCCCAAGATCGTAGGCTTTGGATGTTTGGCACGGGAAGACGGCAGCAGCTGTAAAAACCCGAAGATAGATGGAATTACGATATAAATTTATAATTATTTTTCCTTTCACTTATTCAACAAAACATAAAAACACGTTAATTGACATTTATTTAGGCGTAGCAGCGGACGCCGGGCATTAGCCAGTACGATATAAAAATATATTTCATCTTATTTAGTACCAACATAATTAATCACGAACCAGACACGCTAAAAAAAAGTACACGGGAAAGATAGAAAGAGAGAGCAGGATAAGAGTAAATAGATAAAGGTTTTTATCAGGGCGTCGAGACGCGGAACGTGGTGCAGAAACGCTCGGCTACACACGCCATGTATCACTAGCTTTATTTTTTATTGTCGCGTTATGAGCTGCGGCGACTTTTATATCAAGTGCTGCCCTTAATCGCTACGTTACTTACCCATTAAACACCAGTTAGAAAATAATAAAGTTTATTTTTTCAATTAGTTACATTTTTACTCACTACAAACCAATTTTCCTCTCACAAAAAAAGTATAGAAATTATAACTCAATGAAAGCAGCTTTGTTAATAGTATATTATAATGCAAGATTGGGAAGTGGTTTTTACAGAAGCGAAGAAATTATTAAAAACCGAGCGATATAGAGGTTTTTAATTTCCGAGATTCTGTAAAACATTTCACAAACGTACGGTGTACATTATTTTTTGTACGATGGTGCAAAGAAGATTGTTTTTAGTCACTGCAGAGATTCAACAACGATTCTGATCTCATCCTACAGTTTAACACATGCTATTTCTCACACTGTTCGCCACATCTTGCACACATGCAGTCTGGGCCGGGCTCTGGTTGCTGCACAGCTTGTGGTGAAATCCATGCACAGCGAGTCTAGCATTAGCTATGATTTGAGGGAAGTAGATTATACAGAGGATGATTGGAAAACATTGGCTCAGGATAGGGATATATGGAGAGTTTATGTCCGCGCGGCCATGAACCTACGGGTTCGATAGTGCCAGTGAATTAGTTAGCTAGTTATAAATTAACTTAGATGTTAAATCGTCTGTAAAGAAGTGAAATAAAATATATAAAAGCATATATAAAATACAGTGTGATTATAAAGTCTCAGTACATTTTAAAGAAATCGCTTACATATCGTATTTCTGTTGCAGCCATTCGAAAGATACAAATATGTTCAACATTGAAGAGCGGATAGGGACTGTTGCTGCGCGTTTAAGAGGCCAGTCATACGAGGAAGTTAGAGACATATTCTAAAGGAAACCATCACGGGAGACGTGTATCTTGATATGTTGCAACTTTTCTTACAGCCACAGTTACAGCAAGATGGTATCATTGATACAGTGGTGTTACAACAAGATGGAGCACCACCACACTTTGCTCTGGCTATACGCGGGTATCTCAATGACAGGTTTCCCAAAAGGGCATCTCCTCGTATCTGGGCACCTCGTTCGCCAGACCTCGCACCCCTGGACTTTTTGCTTGGGGGGTTCATCAAGCAACTGGTGTACAGAACCAAGTTTCCTAATCTGCAAGTGCTAAAAGAACGCATACGCCAAGGAAGTCAAATGATTAGAGGATATGTTGGTGCATGTTTTCCGAGCGACGGTGCGTCGTTGGAAAAAATGTTTTGAGACTGATTGAGGTTATGAACACTAACTTGATAGTAGAAACTACCTTATAATTTTTGTTTTATTTGCGCTACGTTATCCACAAAATGTACTGGGACTTTATAATCACACTGTATATAAAAGCATGTAACAGTGCGTTAATTTTCACTGTTGTTAGACATATTTAAACAGTTGAAATAAAAAATACAGTTTTCTCAATTTAACGGATCGTCGTTATATTGAGACATTGTTATTGTCAGACAAGGAATAAATTATACTCTATACTTTCTTCACAATGTGCTTTTAAATTAATGGTATTCAAGTTGGTCATTCGACTGAGTTTATTAACCTATTTCTTTCTATTCTCTATAGGTCTGTAATATGCTAAGGATATAAACAGAACCATTTCAGTGAGTGATAAAAAATGGCTTACTTAAATAAGCATTCCTTCACGTTATGCGAGAAACATAAAATGCATTGCAATTTCTTCATAACTTGAAGTATATTTCAAATTAGAATCCCAAGAATTTACTTTATTTCATAGTTGTCGTAGCACATGGACCAACTGTGTTTAAGTTGAAAATAAATCATCCCTCCCTCCTCCTCCTCCTCCTGTCCTCCTACCCCCACTCTGTCTCAATCACTCTGCCGATTTCTCTTTGTAGAAAATTTTACCTGTCTCCTGGGTCTTCCAGGGACATGGTTTGTCGAAAGAGGGCTTTCAAATAAGGTCATATACCTATTTTGCCATTCAAGCACTTGGTGGCCCAGATGAGTGTTCAGCTCAAGATTGGGGCAGCTCAGAGAAAACACGAACATTTAAGTTAAGTGGGGTGATGGATGTTACATGTATTGGGTTCGTTTTCGTTTATCAGATTGTCGTTGTTGTGAGCTGCTTTCATGATTTCCATCTCTTCGAGTACGTTTATCTTCGCTGGATTATTTTCTCTGTGCATTACTGTTAGGGTGTGTTTTCAATATTTAACATGCGAGGTCCTTCATGGATAACGTGTTTTGCATAGCTTGATTTTCCTTCTGCGTGAATAAAGTCTTGAAAATGTTCTTTAAATCTGATGTTAAAACTTTTGTTTGTTCTTCCTATAACATTTGTTGCAGTCCTTACGTGTCAAATGTTGTGGGTCCTTTATTATACTGGGGAACATCGCGACCCACCTAAAACCCCTTCAGGACCCATCATGTGTCGGGAATCATAAACTGAGAAACGCAGCTATCCCACAAGTGTGTAGTATCAATTCAGAAACAACGTGTGTGTTTTGATTCATTACAAATTTATTCAATCTACAACCACTAAATAAAATTGTGAAATAACTGTAACCAACAGTACAATAACAAACGTACAAACATTCCATCCAGATATAAGAATCCTCTAACATTTCTCTGTATGAAATTCCATTAAATTTAATTTTTAAAATATTTCCAATTCTACAAAATGCTCTCAGCTAAATGTTATTTTTTCTATCAATTCCTAAGTATTCAATTACATTCAGAGAGAGAGAGAAAGAGGGAGAGAGAAATCAGTTCCACTTCATGACATGGCAATACCTAATAATGATAATGGATAAAGCGTTAGAAGACACTGCACCAGTTTCCAATATTTATTTTTGAAGCAGGTTACAGACGTCTTGCTGTCATTTAATTTATTACTGTTCTTCAATTTCAACGCAGCTATCTGTGATATCCACTTAACATAAATATGCAGACAGTTACAGAATCCATCCACATAAATTTCAAATACAAAAAAGACTCAGATAGGCAATCAAATTAACTTGTGTGTTCGATCAAAAAAAGAACAAATTCTGCTGAAGGTGTTTATACTCAATGCATTTCCCCAGAAAACGTATTTAAGTTTAAAAAAGCTGACCCCACCGGGACTCGAAACCTCGACCTTCCGGCTTGTAGCACAGTGTCTTAACCACTACGCTACTGCGTGCCAATGTCTTCCGGGACGTATTACTTGTCCCTTATTCATTTGTAATGGAATAATTGGTAGGCAAGTATTTTAGATAGCATTCTCATAACTAATGAAATCATTTTAAGGTGCAAATTTTGGTCGTGAAAGGGGGTAAAAAGATTTACAAAATACATTAAAAATGCAACAAAAAAATGTGCTCCTGAAACAATTGAATTAAGGTTTTTTAAAGCAGTTACATGACCTTAGTTTTATATAATATGCACATCATTTTACACCAAAAGTTTCTTCTTTATAGATTCCATAAGAGGTAATTTTAGTTTATTGCAATATTTACTTCGCAGATGGAACATCTAAGAATGATGTCATCAGGTTCGGTAAATTGCGTTTTGAATTCTTCTAGAAGTACATACAACTTATCCTTCTCAACATTCGCCATGTTATTGTTGTGAAAACCCAGTTGTAATACTAATAAAAAAGTTCAGACTAGTAAAACACAGCCAACAACAAGTCGTTACATAGAAAACTGTTAAATTATTGCCAGTTCTAACTGAACTTATTTTTAAACTGTTACAGCAACACTGTTGACATTTAAATTTGACTTCACAGCTGCAGATTGGCCATTGTTGCTGGGATATAAATTACTGGTGCTTTACATAAATTATATCTTAATATTTACTTACTGACTCACTGGCACTATCGAACCCGTAGGTTCATGGCCGCGCGGACATAAGCTCTCCATATATCCCTATCCTGAGCTAATGCTTTCCAATCATTCCCTGTATAATCTACTTCCCTCAAATCATAGTTAATGTTGTTCTCCCACCTCATTCTTGGTCTACCAATTGGGCGTTTTCCCTCTGGCTTTCCTACAAGAAGCTTCCATGCACGTCTTTCATTCCCCATACGTGCAACATGTCCTGCCCATCGCAGTCTACGAGAATTAACTGTTCTTATTGTCTAATAATTATTTTTTCTCTATTTATTTAATGTTATACTATGTCATTAATCTTTTCCTCGTTTTTTTATATATCTTGTACATATTATATATTTAATTCGTTAAATTTAGAGTAAATCAAAATACATTAAAATATTAATTGTATTGTATTCATAACTTGTAATCGTTTATATATATATATATATATATATATATATATATATATATATTGTAATTTAGATTTAAGACTTTTATTTTGTATTTTTTTTAACCTGGTTGAGTGGTAGACAAGGCCTTAAGGCCTTAACTCTGCCAGGTAAAATAAAGCTATTATTATTATTATTATTATTATTATTATTATTATTATTATATCTGGCTTCCTATAAAGACCATGTAGTTCATTGTTATGTAGTCTTCTCCATTCACCTGTCTGTTCATCTCTCTTTGGTCCAAAATTTTCCTAAGAACTTTATTCTCAAATACTCGTAATCTCCTTTCCTCCCTTAAAGTAAGAGTCCATGTTTCGCACCCATATAATATAACTGGTAGAATAATAGTTTTATATATTTTCAGTTTAATGTTTTTTGAAAGGAGTTGGGACATCAAAAGTCTCTGCAATGCATAATAGCACGCATTTTCAGAATTGAGCCTATGTTTAATTTCTTTGTGCATCTCATTCCTATTTGTGATTATTGTTCCTAGGTATTTGAATTCTCGTAGACTGCGATGGGCAGGACATGTTGCACGTATGGGGAATGAAAGACGTGCATGGAAGCTTCTTGTAGGAAAGCCAGAGGGAAAACGCCCAGTTGGTAGACCAAGAATGAGGTGGGAGAACAACATTAACTTTGATTTGAGGGAAGTAGATTATACAGGGAATGATTGGAAAGCATTAGCTCAGGATAGGGATGTATGGAGAGCTTATGTCCGCGCGGCCATGAACCTACGGGTTCGATAGTGCCAGTGAGTAAGTAAGTAAGTAAGGTATTTGAATTCAGCCACTTCCTCAAAATTTCCCATTTGTCATTAGCTGTCCATTTCCATTATATACTGAATTTCTACGTATTTAGTTTTACTGATATTTACTTCCAGTCCCAATTTTTTAGTGTTATTGAATAATGTGTGCGTGTTGTCCTTTAGTATCTCTTCGCTATCGGCCAGTAGTACTACATCATCAGCATAAACTAACAGCTTATTAATACCATTCAGTTGTAAGCCTTCCTCATTCTCTAAAGATTTAATGGCATGCTCTAGTACAAAATTAAATAGTAGAGGAGATAGTGCATCTCCTTGCTTCAACCCATTCTGGATTTCAAAAGTGTCTGAAAACTGTTTGCCTACACGCACCCTACTCTTTGAGTCATTTAGACACATTCGTATAAGTCTAACTAACTTTTTAGTAATCCCGAACTCCAGCAGGATACTATATAACTTCTCCCTCTTAATTGAATCATATGCTTTTTTGAAAGTCTACATATAGTTGATGTACAGTACCATTATATTCCCATTTCTTTTCTAAAATCTGTCTTATACTAAAAATCTGATCGGATCTTAATATTTATTATTTACTATTTTTGACTTCACATTGCAGATTGGCCATTGTTTCTGGGGTACAAAAATTGCATAAATTATATTTTTAAAATCTGTTCAAGAAGAAAAATGTATCATTTTTTCTGTTCTATCTTTTGAAAATGCAGAGAAGATTGGCGGAAAAGGTGGTGAAGCATAAGAAAGAGAGGAAAAGGGGCGAAATGTAGTAATCTCAATAAAATGTGCAACAAATTGTGTTCATTTCCATTCTGCCAAACCAAATATTCAACTATTGGTAAGAAAATAGCTATATTTTTGAAAAGGTGCCGCACCTCAAAATCGTTTCCCTATTTATAACATTGTCTTCCTTCTACAACTTATTTAACAAACGAAACGTATTCCATAAACCTCCAAAACGGACCTTAAATTCGATTTGGTGAGGATTTTGTTAGTTAACGCAATTGCTGGGTGACCGACTTCTTACGTGTTCCATTTATTTGATTGACACTTACATTTACTAAATAACTCTTGTGCTATTTTCCTCTTGTAAATCAGCACCAAAGCAACAAAAAGAAAAGATGAAGGAATTAAAAGAGAAATAGTTTTATTGTGAGAGAGGCATGGTGCCCGGCCTGTTAGTAAAATAAACCGAGAGTACATTGACCAATGAAGTATCATGTCTGTCCTGGTGCTGAGCCAAAAGTGGATTCCAGTACTCCTTCACTCCACTGTTGTTACATCCCACAAAATTGGATATTACACTAATATCACAGCTTATTAATTTTCTTCTTCTTCTTCTTCGGCTTTCCCCCACTTATAGGTTTGCCGTCTTCAGTTTCCACTTATTACTATCACTCCAATCCTACTTACTTACTCACTGGCACTATCGAACCCGTAAGTTCATGGCCGCGCGGACATAAGCTCTCCATACATCCCTATCCAGAGATAATGCTTTCCAATCATTCCTTGTATAATCTACTTCCCTCAAATCATAGTTAATATTATTCTCCCACCTCATTCTTGGTCTACCGACCGGGCGTTTTCCCTCTGGCTTTCCTACAAGAAGCTTCCATGCACGTCTTTCATTGCCCATACGTGCAACATGTCCTGCCCATCGCAGTCTACAAGACTTAACTGTTCTTATTATATCTGGCTTCCTATAAAGACCATGTAGTTCATTATTATGTAGTCTTCTCCATTCACCTGTCTGTTCATCTCTCTTTGGTCCAAAAATTTTTCTAAGAACTTTATTCTCAAATACTCGTAATCTCCTTTCCTCCCTTAAAGTAAGAGTCCATGTTTCGCATCTTATTAAATATAATATATCTGCTTTTAGTTAACTTCTGTCTATTGATTCAGTAGCTAGTCATGTCAGATGTGAGTACAAAGTTCCAAAGCTTTCTCAAGCGAATATGATTTCCTCTTTCCTTAAAACTTCCACGATTGTAATCTGCATAGCTTAAAATATATTACATGCTTAACAATTTATTGAGGAAAGCTGAATCAATCTTTGCTTTTTATGGGCCCGGGCAAAGATATCTTAATTTGGAGCAATCTATGTTACCAACTCAAGGTAATTAACAACATTGGTACGATCCAGCACCCATGTGGTGCATTGTTATAGCATTTTTAGTTAAAAATGTGTTATATCATTTTTCCACTCAATAGAGATAGCTCACTTTTGCAATCAATTCTGTATTAAATTGTTAATATTTAGTTATTAGCAAGTTATTTTGCATTCAAATTGACTGTATATGATTCCAATAGGATGGGAGATTATAATGTATATAATAAAGGGAATAGCCTCAAAATAAACAATTTAGAGTTTGTGGGTTTGATGTCTTTTCGAGGCAACTATTCAATTGGCTATGTATCCTACAGGATAAATCAACTGGTTCGATTAATTTACTATAATTAATGAAACAGATTAGAACGAACGAATAGTAACAACTTAAACGTGTATTCAATTACACAATAAACACAATAATAAGTCATGCGTGATTTTTTGTTTTCAATGCGGTCCGCCACATTTATACAACTGACACGATAAATTAGTGTTTTGCCAATTAAAGTATTAAATGTCATCGGGACTGCCACCATTCACATTAGAGACCCTGAAATAGTATATTACGTTGCGAGGTTGGGAAGTGTTTTTTTACAGAATACAGGAAAATGTTTAAAAACCTCGCTATCGCTAGGTTTTTAAATTCCGAGATTCTGTAAAATACTTCACAAACGTGCGTTGTACATTATTTTTTGCACGATGGTGTTTTCAGAAAAATAAATAATAGTAAAATAACATATTTGTTGGAAATATTTGCGTTCGTTATAAACAATTGACTAACATTAACAGTGTGGCCAATGTTTATTATATGAAACAATAGCAGGTCTCGAGTACAATTAGTGATAAAATAACAGAATGCCGTGAGACCAATTAGTGATAAAATAGCGGCAAGTACGTATTTCATCATCATCTTCATGGTAGGGCCGTCGCCCTGTGCCAACCTCAAAAGTCTACGATCTTGGGCATCTTTTGCTTGCATTATGTCTTCATGTTTTCCTTCCATGTTAACTTCGGTCTCCTCTCTTCCTCCTTATGGTCGGATGTCATTGATATAGTTGCTTTGGCCATCGCTCATCTTCCATTCTTAAAACATGTCCTAACCACTTTAATTCCTTCTCCTCGATTCTTTCAATTATGCTTTCTTCTGCTTCCATTATATTTCTAATTTCCTTATTTGTGACATGTTCTTAATTTTGACTTTCTGGTACTTCTGCGTAAATAATCCATTTCTAGAGCTATTAGTCTATTCTTGTAGTACTTATTGATTGTCCATACCTCACTTCCATACATTGCAACATATTCCACCAATGTTTTACCAAGGATAACTATTGCAATGTAGAGAAGTCCTTGATAAAAAAAATAATACGCTTCAAACACTTTATTAATTGAAGATCATGAAGAACATGAAGTTGTACTTCCGATAATAATCTATTTCCTGTTCCTGATTATTCATTTTTTCTTCTTCTTCTTCGGCTTTCCCCACTTATAGGTTTGCCGTCTTCAGTTTCTATTTATCTCTATCATTCCAATCTCCCTCTTCCAAATTCCTATCATCCATTATAGTTCTGACGTAGGTGTTCCATTTCCATCTTGGTCTGCCACATTTATTTCTTCCAGGGGTGACCATTGGTATATATTTTTTGGTCATCTTTCATTTTCCATTCTTTGTACATGGCCATACCATTTAAGCGTTTGATTTTCAATCCTCTTAACAACAGATGTGATGACATTTATTTCTCTCCAAAGGAATTCATTTCTTATTTTATCCTGTCTTGTTTTTGGAGGCTTCTTCTAAATAATCAAATTCAACTGTTCTAATTTTATTATTTTGTACTTCCGTGAAAGACCAAGTTTCACTTCCATATGACAAAATATTCTGTATTATGCTCTTTTTTTTGTGATCCCACTACAGGCCTCAGGAGGCCCTTGGGGTAGTAGGAGGTTAAGGCTCCCACTTTTTCTTGACAATCGGCACTTTATGTCAGCCGGGTTGTCACCCTGCGTGACGGCCGCCTTTACCCCAGAACAAGCGTCTGGTACTCATTCAGTTATAGGCTGAGTCGACTCCAGGGCCATAGTGCCGCCAGAAGGTTTGGGTCAGTTTAAAAATCCTGACCCCACCGGGACTCGATCCCTCGACCTTCCGGCTTGTAGCGCAGTGCCTTAACCACTACGCTACGGCGTGCCCTCGTATTATGCTCTTATGAATTTTCATTTTAGTTTCCTTTGTAATATTTTATTCCAAATGATTCCATGTAATGTCTAAGTTGCATTTTTTACCATTGCAATTTTAGTCTGTACATCTCTCTCACAGGTACGTAAACTTGTAATTATTCAGTTTTTACCTTTCCATAATTTGTTGATTTAACTAGATGTATGGAGCACCCTTCATTTATCAGAGCAGACCAGGGAAATATACTTGTGAGCGGCTCGGAGTTTGCCAAACCGACATATGTTATGTAAACGATGTTTTCCATGGAAATGCCAAGACTTGAGGACCGCAGTCTAAAGTTTGATTGGCTTAGAACTTGAGGCGCAGTGTTCATGTATACTTTATGAAAATCGAAGTTTTAACAATAGATAAGTACCAGTATGTCTGTCGCACAACTCAAATATCGCAACACAACTTTATCCAAGTTCTCTCGAGACTCTGATATTGCGCAGCAAAGCGTTTCACTTTTTATTTCTACAGAAATACATAACCTGCAGTACTTGTGTCCATTTTCTCTCCTGTTTTCTGAAGAGTTGTAAAACAACGGTAGAGCCTTAAAACTTGTTCAAACATGTTTACCGAGATGCCCACATCGTATTATATACGATCACATTTCTCCATTATTCCACGAATTGTCATGGCTACATCTAAAAGAGAGGAGAAAATCGCACTGTCTAATTCTCCTATTTAAAATCCTACATACCTCGATTCCCAATTATTTATCATCCCGTTTCCAGTATCTACCCTCAAACCATAACTTAAACACAAGATCACAACATAGTCTCCTACTTAATATACCGCAACATAGGACATCACATCACTCCATGTCATATATCATCTCCACTTCTCGCAACTGGAATTCCCTACCACAAGAAATAAGGGGCTGCCGGACATTGGCATCTTTTAAAAGAAATCTAAATTTATATTTGCTCTAAACTCGACTTCATTATTATCCAGTGTAAGATATATATATATTAATTGGTGTTTCCCGTATAATGTATCATATTTATATTATTATTATTATTATTATTATTATTATTATCGTATCATTATTGTTATTACCCTATAAAATGTTGTTTGTACATGACATTTACATTGTTACATTTATTGTATCTTTAAGTGTTTATAATTAGTATAGTGTATATCTATATTTGTCGAATATTTATTTGTATTTGTACTGGTTGAGTGGAAGAGAGGGCCTTATGGCCTTAACTCTGCCACAATAAATAAAGTATTATTATTATTATTATTATTATTATTATTATTATTATTATTATTATTATTATTATTATTATTATTATTATGCTATGCTATTACCGTAAAAGTTCTTTATTCGCCGTTCCCTCATTCGGGTTTCATTATTCGCGGGTTAAAAAATTGCGACACAGTTTCTGTATTCGCGTATCCAGTCGGTATATTAGGATTGGTAATTAATAAGCTGTTAGTTTATGCTGATGATGTAGTATTGTTGGCCGACAGCGAGGAGATACTAAAGGACAACACGCACACACACTATTGAGTAACACTAAGAAATTTAGGACTGGGAGTAAATATCAATAAATCTAAATATATGGTCACACGTAGAAATACATTATATAATGGAAATTGACAGCTCATGGCAAATGAGGGAAATTTTGAGGAAGTGGCTGAATTCAAATACCTAGGAACATAATCACAAATAGGAATGAGATGCACAAAGAATTAAACATAGGCTCAATTCTGGAAATGCGTGCTATTATGCATTGCAGAGACTTTTGATGTCCCAACTCCTTTCAAAAACGTTAAACTGAAAATATATAAAACTGTTATTCTACCAGTTATATTATTGGGTGCGAAACATGGACTCTTACTTTAAGGGAGGAAAGGAGATTACAAGTATTCGAGAATAAAGCACTTACGAAAAATTTTGGACCAAAGAAAGATTAACAGACAGGTGAATGGAGAAGACTACATAACAATGAACTACATGGTCTTTATAGGAAGCCAGATATAATGATAACAGTTAAGTCTCGTAGACTGCGATGGGCAGGAAATGTTGCACGTATGGGGAATGAAAGGCTTGCATGGAAGCTTCTTGTAGGAAAGCCAGAGGGAAAACGCCCAGTTGGTAGACCAAGAACGAGGTGTGAGAATAACATTAACTATGATTTGAGGGAAGTAGATTATAGAGGGAATGATTGGAAGGCATTAGCTCAGGATAGGGATGTATGGAGAGCTTATGTCCGCGCGGCCATGAACCTACGGGTTCGATAGTGCCAGTGAGTAAGTAAGTAAGTATCCTTTATTAACGCATCGGTCCCAACTTTATTTTTACTGCAGGCATGTGTCGAGGCGATTTCTGCACAAAGAGCGATTCAAATGGACAAATT
>JASPKZ010001520.1:0-10000 GCA_030220185.1 Diploptera punctata
GATGACGACATAACATAAACAAAACAGCTGACGACTAACATAAACATAAATCAGATGGACGACATAACATAAAACACAAAATCATATGACGACATAAACATAAACACAAATCAGATGACTGACATAAACATAACACAAAATCAGATGACGAATAACATAACACAAATCAGATGACGACATAAATAAACCCAAATCAGATGACGACACAACATAAACATAAATCAGATGACGACACAACATAAACATAAAATCAGATGACGACACAGAACTAAACATAAAATCAATGACGACCAACATAACTAAAATCAGATGACTACACAAGATAAATATAAAATAAGATGACACACACACAACATAAACAAAATCTAGATGACGACATAACATAAACATAAATCAGATGACGACATAACATAACATAAAATCAGATGACGACAAACAAAAAATAAATCAGATGACGACATAACAAAACATGAAATCAGATGACGACATAAACATAAACATAAAATCAGATGACGACACAACATAAACATAAAATCAGATGACCACATAACATAAACATAAAATGCAGATGAACGACACAAGATAAACATAAAATCAGATGACGACCACAACATAAACATAAAATCAGATGACGACATAACATAAACAATAAAATCAGATGACGAAACACAACATAAACATAAAATCAGATACGACACAACATAAACATAAAATCAGATGACGACAAACACATAACATAAAATCAGATTACACAGAGCATAAACCATAAAATCAGATGACGACATAACATAAACATAAAATCAGATGGCGACATAACATAAACATAAAATCAGATGACGACATAAACATAAACAAAAAATCAGATGACGACATAACATAACATAAAATCCGATGACGACATAACATAAACATAAAATCAGATGACGACATATATAAACATAAAATCAGATGACGACACAACATAAACATAAAATCAATGACGACATAACATAAACATAAATCAGATGACGACAAACATAAACGTAAAATCAGATGACGACACAACATAAACTAAAATCAGATGACGACACAACATAACACGTAAAATCAGATGACTGACACAACATAAACGTCAAATCAATGACTACACAACAAAACGTAAAATCAATGACGACACAACATAAACATAAAATCAGATGACGACACAACATAAACATAAAATCAGATGACGACACAACATAAACATAAAATCAGATGACGACACAACATAAACATAAATTCAGATGACGACACAACATAAACATAAAATCAGATGACGACACAACATAAACATAAAATCAGATGACGACACAACATAAACATAAAATCAGATGACGACACAACATAAACATAAAATCAGATGACGACACAACATAAACATAAAATCAGAGGACGACATAGCATAAACATAAAATCAGATGACATAACATAAACATAAAATCAGATGACGACATAACATAAACAAAAAATCAGATGACGACATAACATAAACATAAAATCAGATGACGACATAACATAAACATAAAATCAGATGACGACATAACATAAACATAAAATCAGATGACGACATAACATAAACATAAAATCAGATGACGACATAACATAAACATAAAATCAGATGACTAGTTAACATAAACATAAAATCAGACGACGACATAACATAAACATAAAATCAGATGACGACACAACATAAACATAAAATCAGATGACGACATAACATAAACATAAAATCAGATGACGACACAAGACAAACATAAAATCAGATGACGACACAACATAAACATAAAATCAGATGACGACATAACATAAACATAAAATCAGATGACGACACAACATAAACATAAAATCAGATGACGACACAACATAAACATAAAATCAGATGACGACACAACATAAACATAAAATCAGATGACGACATAACATAAACATAAAATCAGATGACGACACAACATAAACATAAAATCAGATGACGACACAACATAAACATAAATTCAGATGACGACACAACATAAACATAAAATCAGATGACCACACAACATAAACATAAAATCAGATGACGACAGAACATAAACATAAAATCAGATGACGACACAACATAAACATAAAATCAGATGACGACACAAGATAAACATAAAATCAGATGACGACACAACATAAACATAAAATCAGATGACGACACAACATAAACATAAAAATCAGAATGACAACACAACATAAACATAAAATCAGATGAAGACACAACATAAACATAAAATCAGATGACGACACAACATAAACATAAAATCAGATGACGAATAACATAAACATAAAATCAGATGACGACATAACATAAACATAAAAATCAGATGACGACATAACATAAACATAAAATCAGATGACGACATAACATAAACAAAAAATCAGATGACGACATAACATAAACATAAAATCAAATGACGAATAACATAAACATAAAATCCGATGAACGATATAACATAAACATAAAATCAGATGACGGCAGGATTACTGTCGCAACGACCTTCGTCATCAGTAGGGTAAAACTAACCTGTCTCACGACGGTCTAAACCCAGCTCACGTTCCCTATTGGTGGGTGAACAATCCAACGCTTGGCGAATTCTGCTTCGCAATGATAGGAAGAGCCGACATCGAAGGATCAAAAAGCGACCGTCGCTATGAACGCTTGGCCGCCACCAGCCAGTTATCCCTGTGGTAACTTTTCTGACACACCTCTTGCTGGAAACTCTCCAAGCCAAAAGGATCGATAGGCCGTGCTTTCGCAGTCCCTATGCGTACTGAACATCGGGATCAAGCCAGCTTTTGCCCTTTTGCTCCACGCGAGGTTTCTGTCCTCGCTGAGCTGGCCTTAGGACACCTGCGTTATTCTTTGACAGATGTACCGCCCCAGTCAAACTCCCCGCCTGGCAGTGTCCTCGAATCGGATCACGCGGGGCACGAGCGCTGCAGGCGGGTCCGGGCCCCGCCGGGATCGCTGGGAAGACGAGCCCCCACTCGCGAAGAACCGGACGGAAGCAGCGCGGTCGCCGTGCAGCAACCCCTAAGCGCTTGGCGCGAGAACACCGTGACGCCGGGCCGCGAGCGGCATCCGACGCACGCGCTCCGCCCAACCGAGTAAGTAAAGAAACAATGAAAGTAGTGGTATTTCACTGTCGACGCGGAGACGAGCCCCACGCCTCCCACTTATGCTACACCTCTCATGTCTCCTTACAGTGCCAGACTAGAGTCAAGCTCAACAGGGTCTTCTTTCCCCGCTGATTGCTCCAAGCCCGTTCCCTTGGCAGTGGTTTCGCTAGATAGTAGATAGGGACAAAAAAAAAAAAAAAAAAAAAAAAAAAAAAAAAAGGGATCTGTGATACCGTAGTGTGGCGTCTAATTATCTTAAACCACACCGTAGTATGCACAGATCCCCAGGGATCTCTTTATTTGCGTTTGCTTCGAGTACAGTTTTATTACATTTTTATTATTATTTCCATACAGAAATTTACAATATTTTCTTAAAATCTAATAACTCTTATAAACTAAAGTGCACTTCGTAATATTTAATTTAGTTACATGTTATTTCAAAAAGTTAGGTTGTTAGTTAATTGATTTGAAGTGCACTTGACTATATCTAAGACTAATACTAAATGAGATAGAGATATTGTTAATTGATTATGTTAGATATAATCTAATGGTGATTGTTTGGTTCCAGTTTCTTTCTTATATTTATAAATATTTAAAATACTATGACATTATTCCAAAAGCAATGTTGTCTTAATAAAAAGCTGTGATTTTCTATAAAGAAAAACCACTAACTAATTATTTCGACCTTCGGGGACATTTCTCTCGAGCAAGCGGGCTGAGCGTCTTACCTGTATGTCTCCACCTTCTTCGTGGACAATTGCTGGAGCCGCGGCTCTCGGCGCTCTTCTGTGTTCTTCCATTGCTGCTCGAGATATTCTGTCCGCCAGATTGTTTATGTGTTCAAATAAACCTGGGTTTATTAACACGTCAGATAAGGTGTATTCGGCAAGTTTATGCCGTTCGGCTGAGTTCATCTCTCTGCCCAAGTGACACTCGAAAACCACATGTTCCGGTGTGGACGTTGCGCCACACGAGGGACACAGATCATCAGCTCTGCGTCCTATGCGATGCAAGTACACACCATAAGGCCCATGTCCTGTTAGGAAGTGTACCAATCCAGGCAGAGGGTCGATGTGGCTCATCCTAAGTCTCTGTCCGATATTAGGAAAGAATTCATGCACTCGCCTTCCCTTGTCACTCTGGTCCCATTCCCTTTGCCATTCGGAGAGCAGCGCTCTCTTAATTTCAACTTTTTGCCTTACAGGAAATCCAACGATTTCCTGTACTTTTTCAAAATTATTTCTTTTAAGCCAATAAGTGGCTCCTCTCATTCTTATTTTCAAATCTATGGGCCAGATGCCCATTATAGCCAAAAGTGGCAAAGCTGACACTGTTCCAAAGGAACCAACGAGTCTCATGAGAACTTTCCTCTGAGTCCTCCGCAAGTGTAGCACGATTCGCTTGTCGGTAGCCCGATGTGCCCATACACTAGCTGCATAGCCAACTATTGCGGTTAATATTGTATCATGATATATGCGTACGAGGCGTAGGGGCAAGTGATAATTACACTGTCCCAGCCTCGCAAACTTCATCATTAGGTTTTCACCTTTGGTACGTATTAATTCCACATGTTGCCTAAAGCTGAGCTTTTCGTCAATGTGCACTCCGAGATACTTCGTACAGTCGGTCCGTGTTAGCGGGCTGTCACGAAGTCTCACCACAGGATTTCTTTGCAAACTTCCTTTTAAGAGCATATATGTCGTTTTGTCCACTGATATCTGCAGTTTCACCCTCATGCACCAATCATCGAGAAGCCTTAAGGCTTCACGGCAACGAGCCTCGAGTTCACATCTGCTATCAGATTCCAGTATGAGGAGCAGATCGTCTGCATACGCCGCTGCTGTACTAATAGTATCTCCATTCTGCGCTATAATCTCTAAGAGTGGCTCAAGGAATATATCCCAAAACTCAGGGCCAAGGATGGAGCCCTGAGGACAGCCTTTGTTAACTGTCTTTTGTAAGTTTTCCCCCCAATCTGGGATGCTTACTTTTCTATTGCGGCAGTAGTCCAGCAGGCTAAGATATAGCTGCCGTGGACAATCAATTTCCCTCAGACGAGAGAAGAGATATGGCCACCACATATTATCAAATGCGCCAGCAAAATCCACAAACATTCCCAATACATATTTGCTGGTCGAACCTGATACATGAGCTAGTATATAATTAATTGCGTCCTCCGTAGACTTTCCTTTCCGGAAGCCAAACTGATTCTGCACCATACCACGAGTTATTCTGTGGTCTTTCAGCCTTCTGCACAACAGCCGCTCTTGAACCTTTCCCATAGTGTTTAATAGGCATACTGGTCTATAAGACTTCAGCAACGTAGGATCCCTGTCCTCTCCTTTCGACAATACGACCATATTAGCTGCCTTGAAGGCAGTGGGAAATCTACCCTGAAGTAGACATTCGTTATATAATGTCCTTAGAAAGGGCGATATGTCATCTTCCAGAAGATGTAGAATTTCGGCTGTTATCTGGTCCGGACCCGGACTCTTGTTTTTCTTTAATTGCCTAATGGCAATCTTTACCTCCTCCAATGCGTATGGGATTACTAGACCTTCCAGTCTATCTACACTGTCAATTTGACCTCTTAGTGTAGTTTGCTCGTCTGTTTCGTCTGCCTCATTATCTAGAGGCAACAATCCATCCAACAAGTATTCTGCCGATTCTCTCCATCCACTAGTCAACGACCCATCTACCTTCTTTAGTGTACTGAGCATGGTAGGTTTCCTGATCTTATCCATTACAAGGCGGTACGGTGTACCCCAAGCATCTGTGTCCAGACTTTTCTCAACGAAAGTCTTCCAAGAGTCCATTCGGACTTCTCTCAATTTCTCCTTAAATCGAGATTTAAGCCGTATGTAGTCCTGCAAGTATCTTTGTCGATTGCATTCTATTCGAGCTCTCTGATAAACACGTCTAGCCCGCCTGACCTGCCCCCGCAATTTCTGCAGAGAGTCAGACCATGGACTATACGAGTCTGCTCTGTTTCCCGTTGTCATTGGGATAGAATGTCTCATCGTGGCACGGATAGCTATGGTTATTTCCTGCGCCTTTCTGTCTATGTCGTCACCCAGTATGACATCAGTGGGTATGATGAAGCCCTGTTTGAGCTTTTCAGTATTAGCGAGTTTATAGTTAAATCTCCTTCTCGCGGGATTAAGGATTCCTGGATTCTCATCCTTTATGATGTTAAAGAGGATCATGTTATGATCGCTCGTTGTGAGACTTTGCCCAACTCTCCAGTCTCTCACTTTGTTATGGGCTGCCCTGTTTGTTAAAGTGATGTCAATATTTGACTGGGCACCAGCTCTGTTTTTAAAAGTGGGAGGATTATGAGGCTTGTTCTCCACGTTTAGGTTGAATTCAGAGATGAATTCCTCAATCATTTCCCCTCTGGCGTCTCGTGTAGAGCTAAACCACCAAGGTGATTTAGAGTTCACGTCAGCCGTCAGAATGACCGGTGTATCAGGAAAGGTCTCACATATCTTTGCCAAGGGTTCCACGTTTAGCTCTTCGCTAAACTGGAAGTAGGAGTTTCCGAGAATCAATCTTCCGCCAGGATAGGATATTTCAACACAATTTGTATGACTACCACACAGCTGCGAGATGTTAGTTATTCTTAGCGATGTGTTTATGACTACAATAGCAGCCATAAAACCTTCTCCCTGTTTAATGACCCGTGCGGTGGCGGGCATATGTGGGAGGATACCGTTCCAGCTGTATGGTTCCTGTATGCATACAATATCTAGATGTTTTTCCGTTATTAAACGTTTAATCTCAGCTAATACCATCACACTTCTTTGCGCGTTGATCTGCGCAATACTGATAACTTTTCGTCCACTGTTATCGTTTACTGAATGTCTAACACTTCCAGAAGTAGGATTTGATCTTGTGTATGAAGGAAAACTAGCCATAGTCAGTCTTGGAAATTAGTCTTTCCAACATTAGCTTGTGAGTCGGGCAATCTTGCCGACTCGGCGTGCACCGTTTCTTTCTACTCGTGCACGGTATGCAAATCGACGGTTGATTTGCCTTCTCACAATCTTTTTTCTCATGGTCATGTTCCCCACAGTGGGAACATACCGTGTTTTTGTTGCAATGCTTAGCAACGTGGCCTAGGTCTTGACATTTAAGACAGCGAGCCACCACAATGTAATCTTTTATATTACTGCAGAGGAAGCCTATATATAGTCTTCCCTGCGCCAGAATCTCTTTTCGCATTCGCGCTGAAACCTCAACGACGTGGTGAACTGTTGACCTGTTCCTTGGTCCTGTCTTGAAACGTGGTTTGAATTCGGCTTTGAATTCATCCAGAGTCATCTTATCGACCATATTCTGCTCGTGGATAGTCTCGAGCAGATCATCGTTATTTAGTCCGCTGTCAACATCATAGATGATCATCAGCGGATTCCTCTTTCTGGGTTTTTCAATTGTTACGATATTCTTAAGCTTTTCGTGTTGTTGAAGCTTAGTTATGTCCTCCTCCGACTCCGTTTCAATTATTAGGACTTTCTCCGTCGATCTGAGGTTTCTGATTCTGATTTTGTCCTTACCTGGATTAACATTGGTGGTCACTATCTTTTGGACCTCTTTTGCGTTTTTGCCATTTGCGCTAATGAAGGCAGTATGGCGTTTAGTTGTTCGTTGCTTGTCTAAAATCTGGTTCCTGTTCACAGGTGTGTTTACCACCTGTGAGAATGTCCTTTGAGGGGTCTTGGTCTCCCTCAATACTTTCACTTCAGTCTTTAATGCTACGTTTTCGGCAAGAGCCGATTGCAGCATCATTCCGAAGTCATTTAACTGTTCAATCAGGGATATTTTACTAGCGGTTTGAACCGACTTGTCCCTGATTAACGATGTGTGAATATTTGTACTTAATTCTGTGAACTTTTTAAGGATTACGTCCACATTTTCTTGTTCTTTGTGTTGTTCGTTATGCAGTACCTGCGTTTGGGAGTTTGAACTTCCCGCAGAGGAACTGGTGTTCAAAGTCATAGTTGTTCTCTCTGTATTAGTGTTACTATTTCTATCACCATTAGAGTTAGTATTATTCCTATTGTTAATTTTAAGCCTATCCTCCCCACGTACTTGTGATGGAGGTGTTCTTACACTATCTCTATCTCTTTTGTTGGTGAGCCTCCGCTCACCGGCCTCCTCCCTTTGTTTTGGAATATTTTTCTTCCGATCGTGGTCATCCATTATTCATCAAAAAAGTGTTAGTCGTGTAGCCACTCCGACATGGTTGCAGTAAGGGGGAATTTCAATATACACAGATGCCCGATGATCAAAGGGGCAGTGTCTAATTTATTGAAAATTTCCTGCCCTGGCGCAGGCTTGCGTGACTACACCAGTGTTTGCTTCTAGCAAACCGGAAGGGGCTATTTCCATGGAATATCCTAGAACATTCCTCTCGAGCCGGCGAAGCTACTTACTGACCACGCGATACTAGCTAGTCCCAGAGAGGAAACTTTGTAATTTTGGGCCCAAGGTTTACGCGAACCTTCGATGACCCGGGGCTGTGTATGTGAGGATGCCCCCCTACGTCCAGTTACTATGGGCCTAGGCTCGGGATTTCATTCTATGCAAGTGCAAACACACATCAGCGGATGAGAAACACCACTGAGGAAGTCCAAGAGTGGCCCGACCACCGGGACCACACGGTAAAGCTTTCGCCCCTTCTCTCAGCAGCTTAGCCCATCATAATGGAGGTGTAGTACACAATTCTTTCTTTACTCTCCCTCACCATCTTAGGCGGAAATTTGAAGATAGGATTTTAGAAAACAGATGATAGGAGAGATTGGCAGTCTCTTATCCAATCAGGCACGTGGGCTCCTGAAGGGACTGGTTAGAGAGACTATAGCCAGGACAGTCTGCCCACTCACTGGGAGCTTCCGTAGTCGCCAGGCCGCTCCAAGCCTGGTGACCTCACAGGTTGTCCGCGGGTCCCATGGACCTAGCCGGGAGGAGTGCAAGCAAACCACCGACCATTCCTCCGTTCGCAACGAGAGGACGCGCTCTGCCGCCGTTGTGAGACCGGCTAGGTGAAGGCCGAGGCTAACACCGTCAGATAATTCGCAGCACCGTACTAGAGTCCATCCCCGAGTCACCAGAAGCCAACATCCAGCGCCCGGGGCTTCCGCCAGCAGGCCCGCGAGTCGGGGCATTCATAGTCATCAGGACGCCCAAGCCTGATGATCCCACAATTTGTCCGCGGGTCTCATAGACCTAGCCGGGAGGAATGTGAGACAGACCACCGACCGTTCCTCTTTCGCAACGAGAGGACGCGCTCTGCCGCCGTTGTGAGACCGGCTAGGCGAAAGCCGAGGCTAACACCGTCAGATAAGACACGGCGCACAGGCCATACTAGAGTCCATCACCGAACAACCAGAAACCAACATCCAGCGCCCAGGACTTCCGCCAGCACGCCCGCGAGCCGGGGCATTGATAGTAACCAGGACGCCCAGACCTGATCACCCCACAAATTGTCCGCGGGTCTCATAGACCTAGCCGGGAGGAATGCAAGACAAACCACCGACCGTTCCTCTGTTTGCAACGAGAGGACGCGCTCTGCCGCCGTTGTGAGACCGGCAAGGTGAAAGCCGAGGCTGACACCGTCAGATAAGTCGCGGCACACGGGCCGTACTAGAGTCCATCACCGAACCACCAGAAACCAACATCTAGCTGCCCGGGATTTTCGCCAGCACGCCCGCGAGCCGGGGGGCTTGAGATAGTCACCAGGTCGCCCCAGACCTGATGACCTCACAATTTGTCCGCGGGTCTATACAGACCTAGCCGGGAGGAGTGCAAGCACTCCACCGACCGTTCCTCCATCCGCAAC
>JASPKZ010001520.1:17500-19873 GCA_030220185.1 Diploptera punctata
TATTATTTGCCACACAAAGAAATTGGGACTGTCAACGAAAGCGACATATAGAATAAAGAAACACATTAATTAATTACGTGGGAATGAGGGAAAAAACTTGAGGAAGTGACTAAATTCGATACCTAAGAAACGCACAAACATGCTGAATTCTGGGAATTCAGAGACTCTTGACGTCCGAAATGGTTTAAAAAGAACGTTAAAGTGAAATAATTATATAATTACAGTCTTCAGTTTTTATTTGGGTGCGAACATGGGGAGGAAATGAGAGATTACGAACGAGTATTTCGGAACAAACTTGTTAGGAAAAAAATCTTGAACAGATGGAGAGGTGAAAAGAGAAGTGAATGCAGAAGACTTTGCACGACTTGTTACTTTAGAATGTCTTTTATAGGAAGCATGATGTAATGAAGAGAAGAAGAAAGAGTTAAAATAATCCGATGGCAGGTCAAGTGGCATAGAACAAGAAGAAGAAGAAGAAGAAGAAGAAGCTTCTTTGTAGGAAATACGCCCACTTTTTTATGGTACTTATAAAAATTGTAATTATTACGTAAAAATTGTATATAAATTTCATCAGATGAAGTTCAAAATTTGAACCAGCAACACAGTATGATAGTGTTAAGCTTCATATTTTTTTATATATAATATATTTGTGAATAATATGTTAAAGCAGGATTTGAATAACATAATAAATATGGAAGTTTATACTTTAAAAATTCTTCTAATATTTAAAATAACTTAAATAAAGAAAAAAAAACCGTTTAAATATAAAAATTCATTATTTGAATAAAATGTCTCAGTAACAATTAAGGAAATTGTATACAATAACAGTGCTTCTAAAGAATGATTTTAAAATTCTTTTTTTAGTTGTCATAATTATAAATTTTGTCATTGTTGAATAAAAAAACGTCTTAGTATAAAAGCTATTTTCTTTCTAAATAATGCTTTTAAAAATTTGTGTGGTTTTTTTTAGTCATTGTTGTGTGAAATATAAGAAAAAAGCTTTCTGGAATAAGAAGAAGAAAACACACACACACCCTTCATTCATACTTTTAAATGAAAAAAAAGTATACTAAAAACCAAATAGAATGTGTGTGAACCCCCCCCCCCCCCTAAACATCATTCAAAATTATACCAGAATTTACTGTAGTTATTCAGCAATATATTATATATATATATATATATATATATATATATATAATAAGCTGAAGAAAAGAAAATTTCATTTTTAATTGACGGCGAAGAATAAAAAATACCCCCCCCCCCTTAAAGTAACAGTTAAAAAAAAAAGTCTCGTAGACTAATATATATATATATATATATATAATTATTACTATTACATCCACCTTTATATATATAAACATTTAATTTTATATTCCGTTCAACTAATATTATATATTGTAATCCACCTTGACCTGAAATACTTTTACTATCTATAAAATTTGTAGCAAGTTAACTCTAAAAAGATTATTATCACATACGGCGGTATACAAACCATAAACTTAAGTAAGGGTTAACGTGGATTAATAACTAAACAAATATTTACTTTACTTCCATGTTATAACCGCGACTGCTGGCACATATTTTTCCTATCTTAAAAAAATAACTAACCTTAATTACAATAATGGAGCATATTAAAAATTTCAAGCAAGAATAAAAAAAAAAAAAAAAAAAAAAAACTTTCCCTACAAATTTGAGGCCAACCCGGAACCTTTTTATTAAATATTCATATAGGAACAATAACAAAAACAACAATATTTTTCTATAGCATATGTATTTACTTTAATTTATTTTACCCCCCCCCCCCTTTAAATAAAAACTAAAATTATATTATTGAATAAATATATTATTACTACGTTATTAATATAAATATAGGTACTTGTGCAAAATTTTCCATTTTTTAATAACTATTCAAAAAAATATTGGCCAACAGTTACCTAGTCATAATAACTTCATTCGATAGCTTAAACACCATTCTGTAATAACTTCAGCAAGATTCTTTTATATTAAACCACACAATCTTTTTATTACAATTTCTTCAAATTCTAATGTAATGTAAATGGGGGGCCTCATTCAAAACGCTTGATGGGCTCAATATGAAGGACAACTAAAAAAATAGCTAGGGGGGATTTGAAGAGGAGGTCAAAAAACATGGAAATCTTTTGTGACAAACTCTCGTCATCATTGAATTATGGTTTAATATAAATTCTTGATTATAGAGAGCTCCAAGAGATGTCTTGTCTGTATATAGTATTAGAGTACTTAAGAACTGCAAACTCTAATATAGGAGGGCAATTTGGGTGCTAGAAGTAGAGAAAGGGAGGGATAAAGTTATTGTATACAAACTTATTGGAAAAAAAAATTATATAATTCGTA